>JAJQKJ010001842.1:0-56689 GCA_029574335.1 Rana kukunoris | reverse complement strand
GGAGGGGGAGAGGAGGGGGGGAAAGACGAGGGGGAGATCGGGGAAAGACGAGGGGAGATCGGGGAAAGACGAGGGGAGATCGGGGAAAGACGAGGGGAGAGAGATCGGCGGACAGAGCCCGGGGGGAGGGGAGATGGGGGAGGGGAGATCGACGGAAGAGGGGGGGGGGAAGGAGAGGGGGGAGATCGGGGAGACGGGGAGCAGAGGGTTGGTATTAGAGATCGGGAATCATTCAGGAACGAGAGATGGGGAAAGACGAGGGGGGATGAGGGGGGGGGAGACATATGGAGACGGGCACAGGAGGGGAGGGGGGGTACATTGGAGACGGGCCACGGGGGGGGAGGGGCGGGGGAGGTTAGGTACATATGGAGACGGGCACAGGGGGGAGGGGGGGAGGGGGGGTACATATGGAGACGGGCACAGGGGGGAGGGGGGGTACATATGGAGACGGGCACAGGGGGGGGAGAGGGGGGGGGGACGGGGGGCACATATGGAGACGGGCACAGGAGCTGACAATCTATTGGGAGACTGTCACTGACTTAGAGGGAGAGAGGCAGAAATGTCAGCTCTTGGGGTGTGAGGGGGGGATAATGAGGTGAGGGGGGCTCTGTACTCAGATACGAGGGGTCCCGCACTCACATCTGGAGGGGCTTCCACAATCTCTCCTCACCTATGGGGCCACCTACACCCAGATACAGGGAGTTCCTGCGCTCACCTATGTGGGGGGGGGGGGGGGGGTTCTGCGATTGCCTGAGGGGGGGGTGGGGGTCCTACGTTGGCTAAGTTGGGGGGGGTCCTGCGATGACCTATGTGGGGGGGTCCTGCAGTCAGCTATACACATATATTGGGGGGTCCTGTGATGACATATGGTGGGGGTCTCACCTATATACATATAATAGGGGAAGGGGTGTATTGGGGGTCCTCTCCTCTGATATGATGGGGGAGGGGTACTGCCCTCACATTTGGGGTGACCGTTGCGCCCCCCCCCGTACATATATAATGGGGGGTATTGGGGGGGGGGGTTTCTGACATTTTCGGGGGTCTCACCTGCTCCCCGTGGGTCCTGTCGTCGCTCCTCCGGGGGTCCCCTCCTTGCCCCGCCTTCTCGGGGGTGAGCCGGGCTCTCCTCATGTCTCCTCACCCGGCGGGCACCATCCTTCTCCGCACTGCGATCCCTCCGCCCGCCGGAACTACTTCCCGTCCTGTCAGCGCCGCTACGGGGAGGAGCCAGAGACGTGCGGGGAGGGCGGGACTCTGCGCTTAGCAACAAAACCCGGGCCCTGCTCTGATTGGCTGCTGCTGCTACTCAAGGGAAACAGCCCCGCCCTCAGGAGAGGTGTGTGAGGTACAATTGGGGGGTATGAGCCTGAGGGGGTGATGGGAGCTCAGAGATCCCTACTGCCCCCTCTATCCCTCTGTGCCCATCTGTGTCCCTCATTCCTCCTCTGTGTCGCTCATTCCCCCTCTGTCCCCCCTCTGTGTCCCTCTGTCCCTCATTCCTCCTGTGTCCCTCATTCCTCCTCTGTCCTCTCTTTCCCCCTATGTCCCTCATTCCTCCTCTGTCCCTCACTGTCCTTCTCTGTCCCCCCTCTGTGTCCCTCATTCCTCCTCTGTGTCGCTCATTCCCCCTCTGTGTCCCTCTGTCCCCCCTCTGTGTCCCTCTGTCCCTCATTCCTCCTGTGTCCCTCATTCCTCCTGTGTCCCTCTGTCCCTCATTCCTCCTCTGTCCTCTCTGTCCCCCTATGTCCCTCATTCCTCCTCTGTCCCTCACTGTCCTTCTCTGTCCCCTCTGTGTCCCTCATTCCTCCTCTGTGTCCCTCTTCCCCCTCTGTGTCCCTCTGTCCCCCTCTGTGTCCCTCTGTCCTCATTCCTCCTGTGTCCCTCTGTCCCTCATTCCTTCTGTGTCCCTCATTCCTTCTGTGTCCCTCTGTCCCTCATTCCTCCTCTGTCCTCTCTGTCCCCCTATGTCCCTCATTCCTCCTCTGTCCCTCACTGTCCTTCTCTGTCCCCCCTCTGTGTCCCTCATTCCTCCTCTGTTCCCCTCTGTCCCTCATTCCTCCTCTGTTCCCCTCTGTCCCTCATTCCTCCTCTGTCCCCCTCTATCCCTCTGTGTCCCTCATTCCTCTGTGTCCCTCTGTCCCGCCTCTGTGTCCCTCTGTCCCCCCTCTGTGTCCCTCTGTCCCCCCTCTGTGTCCCTCTGTCCCCCCTCTGTGTCCCTCTGTGTCCCTCTGTCCCCCCTCTGTGTCACTCTGTCCCCCCTCTGTGTCCCTCTGTCCCCCCTCTGTGTCTCTCTGTCCTTCTCTGTGTCCCTCATTCCTCCTCTGTCCCTCTCTGTCCTCCTTTGTGTCCCTCTGTCCCCCTCTGTTTCTCATTCCTCCTCTGTCCCTCATTCCTCCTCTGTCCCTCATTCCTCCTCTGTGTCCCTCTGTCCCCCCTCTGTGTCCCTCTGTCCCCCTCTGGGTCTCTCTGTCCCCCCTCTGGGTCTCTGTGTCTCTCTGTCCCCCCTCTGTGTGTCCTCTTTGTCCCCCCTCTGTGTGTCCTCTTTGTCCCCCCTCTGTGTGTCCCTCTGTCCCCCCTCTGTGTCTCTCTGTCCTTCTCTGTGTCCCTCATTCCTCCTCTGTCCCTCTCTGTCCTCCTTTGTGTCCCTCTGTCCCTCATTCCTCCTCTGTCCCTCATTCCTCCTCTGTCCCTCATTCCTCCTCTGTCCCTCATTCCTCCTCTGTCCCTCTCTGTCCCCCCTCTGTGTCTCTCTGTCCCCCCTCTGTCCTCTCTGTCCCCCTATGTGTCTCTCTGTCCTTTTTGTGTCCCTCGTTCCTCCTCTGTCCTCTCTCCCCCCCCCCTTTCTGTCCCTCATTCCTCCTCATCTGTCCCTCATGTTGCTCTTATCTCTATATATTGTATATAAAATGCACTTTTTAGCTTTCAAAAGGTGTTTCCAGTGATAAACCTTTCAATTGTTAATATAAAGGAATATTAGTGGTAAAAAAAAAAAAAAAAAAGCACTTATGGGTTTAGGCATACTTGCTTTGTTTATTGTACAATTCTCCTTCAAGGGGGCGTGGCAAGGGGCGTGTGTCCTATACCTGCATACTTTTGCAGATAGGTGTCCCTGATTCCCATTTCAAAACGTTGGGAGGTGTATAGGAGGGGTAGGGGTGATAGGATGGGGGGTATAGGAGGGGTAGAGGTGATAGGAGGGGGGTTATAGGCGGGGTAGAGGTGATAGGGGGGGGAGGGGTAGAGGTGATAGGAGGGGGAGGGGTAGAGGTGATAGGACGGGGTGTATAGGAGGGGTAGGGGTGATAGGACGGGGTTATAGGATGGGTAGAGGTGATAGGATGGGGTGTATAGGAGGGGTAGAGGTGATAGGACAGGGGTGTAGAAGTGATAGGATGGGGGGGGTATAGAGGAGGGGTAGAGATGATAAGACGGGGGGTGTATGAGGAGTAGAAGTGATAGGAGGGGGTAGAGGTGATAGGACGGGGGGTATTTGAGGGGTAGGGGTGATAGGACAGGGGTATAGGAGGGGTAGGGGTGATAGGACGGGGGTATTTGAGGGGTAGGGGTGATAGGACAGGGGGTATTTAAGGGGTAGGGGTGATAGGACGGGGGTATAGGAGGGGTAGGGGTGATAGGAGGGGTAGGGGTGATAGGACGGGGTGTATAGGAGGGGTAGGGGTGGGGTGATAGGACGGGGGGTATTTGAGGGGTAGGGGTGATAGGACGGGGGTATAGGAGGGGTAGGGGTGATAGGAGGGGGGTATAGGAGGGGTGGGGTAGGGGTGATAGGAGGGGTAGGGGTGATAGGACGGGGGGTATTTGAGGGGTAGGGGTGATAGGACGGGGGGTATTTAAGGGGTAGGGGTGATAGGACGGGGGTATAGGAGGGGTAGGGGTGATAGGAGGGGTAGGGGTGATAGGACGGGGTGTATAGGAGGGGTAGGGGTGATAGGACGGTGGTATAGGAGGGGTAGAGGTGATAGGACGGGGTGTATAGGGGGTAGAGGTGATAGGATGGGGGTATAAGAGGGGGAGGGGTGATAGGACTGGGGGTATAGGAGAGGTACAGGTGATAGGACGGGGTGTATAGGAGGGGTAGGGGTGATAGGACGGGGTGTATAGGAGGGGTAGAGGTGATAGGACGGGGTGTATAGGAGGGGTAGAGGTGATAGGACGGGGTGTATAGGAGGGGTAGAGGTGATAGGACTGGGTGTATAGGAGGGGTAGAGGTGATAGGACGGGGTGTATAGGAGGGGTAGAGGTGATAGGACGGGGGGTATAGGAGGGGTAGGGGTGATAGGACGGGGGTGTATAGGAGGGGTAGAGGTGATAGGACGGGGGGTATAGGAGGGGTAGGGGTGATAGGACGGGGTGTATAGGAGGGGTAGGGGTGGATGATAGGACGGGGTGTATAGGAGGGGTAGAGGTGATAGGACGGGGTGTATAGAAGGGGTAGGGATGGTAGGACGGGGGGTATAGGAGGGGTAGGGGTGATAGGACGGGGTGTATAGAAGGGGTAGGGATGGTAGGACGGGGGGTATAGGAGGGGTAGGGGTGATAGGACGGGGTGTATAGAAGGGGTAGGGATGGTGGTAGGACGGGGTGTATAGGAGGGGTAGGGGTGATAGGACGGGGTGTATAGAAGGGGTAGGGATGGTAGGACGGGGGGTATAGGAGGGGTAGGGGTGATAGGACGGGGGTGTATAGGAGGGGTAGGGGTGATCGGATGGGGGGTATAGGAGGGGTAGGGGTGATAGGATGGGGGATATAGGAGGGGTAGGGGTGATAGGATGGGGGGTATAGGAGGGGTAGGGGTGATAGGACGGGGTGTATAGGAGGGGTAGGGATGGTAGGACGGGAGGTATAGGAGGGGTAGGGGTGATAGGACGGGGGTGTATAGGAGGGGTAGGGGTGATAGGACGGGGTGTATAGGAGGGGTAGGGGTGATAGGACGGGGGGTATAGGAGGGGTAGGGGTGATAGGACGGGAGGTATAGGAGGGGTAGGGGTGATAGGACGGGGGGTATAGGAGGGGTAGGGGTGATAGGATGGGGGATATAGGAGGGGTAGGGGTGATAGGATGGGGGGTATAGGAGGGGTAGGGGTGATAGGACGGGGTGTATAGGAGGGGTAGGGGTGATAGGACGGGGTGTATAGGAGGGGTAGGGGTGATAGGACGGGGGAGTATAGGAGGGGTAGGGGTGGTAGGATGGGGAGTATAGGAGTGGTAGGGGTGATAGGACGGGGGGTATAGGAGGGGTAGGGGTGATAGGACGGGGGTATAGGAGGGGTAGAGGTGATAGGACGGGGGAGTATAGGAGGGGTAGGGGTGATAGGACGGGGTGTATTGGAGGGGTAGGGGTGATAGGACGGGGGAGTATAGGAGAGGTAGGGGTGATAGGACGGGAGGTATAGGAGGGGTAGGGGTGATAGGACGGGGTGTATGAGGAGTAGAGGTGATAGGACGGGAGGTATAGGAGGGGTAGGGATGGTAGGACGGGGGGTATAGGAGGGGTAGGGGTGATAGGACGGGGTGTATAGGAGGGGTAGGGGTGATCGGATGGGGGGTATAGGAGGGGTAGGGGTGATAGGATGGGGATATAGGAGGGGGTAGGGGTGATAGGATGGGGGGTATAGGAGGGGTAGGGGTGATAGGACGGGGTGTATAGGAGGGGTAGGGATGGTAGGACGGGAGGTATAGGAGGGGTAGGGGTGATAGGACGGGGTGTAAAGGAGGGGTAGGGGTGATAGGACGGGGTGTATAGGAGGGGTAGGGGTGATAGGACGGGAGGTATAGGAGGGGTAGGGGTGATAGGACGGGAGGTATAGGAGGGGTAGGGGTGATAGGACGGGGTGTATAGGAGGGGTAGGGGTGATAGGACGGGGTGTATAGGAGGGGTAGGGGTGATAGGACGGGGTGTATAGGAGGGGTAGGGGTGATAGGACGGGGTGTATAGGAGGGGTAGGGGTGATAGGACGGGAGGTATAGGAGGGGTAGGGGTGATAGGACGGGGTGTATAGGAGGGGTAGGGGTGATAGGACGGGGTGTATAGGAGGGGTAGGGGTGATAGGACGGGGGAGTATAGGAGGGGTAGGAGTGGTAGGATGGGGAGTATAGGAGTGGTAGGGGTGATAGGACGGGGGGTATAGGAGGGGTAGGGGTGATAGGACGGGGGGTATAGGAGGGGTAGGGGTGATAGGACGGGGTGTATAGGAGGGGTCGGGGTGATAGGACGGGGTGTATAGGAGGGGTAGGGATGGTAGGACGGGAGGTATAGGAGGGGTAGTGGTGATAGGACGGGGTGTATAGGAGGGGTAGGGGTGATAGGACGGGGTGTATAGGAGGGGTAGGGGTGATAGGACGGGGGGTGTATAGGAGGGGTAGGGGTGATAGGACGGGGTGTATAGGAGGGGTAGGAGTGATAGGACGGGAGGTATAGGAGGGGTAGGGGTGATAGGACGGGGTGTATAGGAGGGGTAGGGGTGATAGGACGGGGTGTATAGGAGGGGTAGGGGTGATAGGACGGGGGAGTATAGGAGGGGGTAGGGGTGGTAGGATGGGGAGTATAGGAGTGGTAGGGGTGATAGGACGGGGGGTATAGGAGGGGTAGGGGTGATAGGACGGGGGGTATAGGAGGGGTAGAGGTGATAGGACGGGGGAGTATAGGAGGGGTAGGGGTGATAGGACGGGGTGTATTGGAGGGGTAGGGGTGATAGGACGGGGTGTATAGGAGGGGTAGGGGGTGATAGGACGGGGTGTATAGGAGGGGTAGGGGTGTGATAGGACGGGGGAGTATAGGAGGGGTAGGGGTGGTAGGATGGGGAGTATAGGAGGGGTAGGGGTGATAGGACGGGGGGTATAGGAGGGGTAGGGGTGATAGGACGGGGGGTATAGGAGGGGTAGGGGTGATAGGACGGGGTGTATAGGAGGGGTAGGGGTGATAGGACGGGGGAGTATAGGAGGGGAAGGGGTGATAGGACGGGAGGTATAGGAGGGGTAGGGGTGATAGGATGGGGGGTATAGGAGGGGTAGGGGTGATAGGACGGGGGGTATAGGAGGGGTAGAGGTGATAGGATGGGGGAGTATAGGAGGGGTAGGGGTGATAGGACGGGGTGTATAGGAGGGGTAGAGGTGATAGGACGGGGGAGTATAGGAGGGGTAGGGGTGATAGGACGGGGTGTATAGGAGGGGTAGGGGTGATAGGACGGGGTGTATGAGGGGTAGAGGTGATAGGATGGGGGGTATAGGAGGGGTAGGGTAGGGTGATAGGATGGGGTGTATAGGAGGGGGGTAGGGATGGTAGGATGGGGGGGTATAGGAAGGGTAGGGGTGATAGGACGGGGGGTATAGGAGGGGTAGGGGTGATAGGATGAGGTGTATAGGAGGGGTAGGGGTGATAGGAGGGGTAGGGATGGTAGGATGGGGGGGTATAGGAGGGGTAGGGATGGTAGGACGGGAGGTATAGGAGGGGTAGGGGTGATAGGACGGGGTGTATGAGGAGGGGTAGGGGTGATAGGACGGGGTGAATAGGAGAGGTAGGGGTGATAGGACGGGGTGTATAGGAGGGGTAGGGGTGATAGGACGGGAGGTATAGGAGGGGTAGGGGTGATAGGACGGGGTGTTGTATAGGAGGGGTAGGGGTGATAGGACGGGGTGTATAGGAGGGGTAGGGGTGATAGGAGGGGTAGGGATGGTAGGATGGGGGGGTATAGGAGGGGTAGGGATGGTAGGACGGGAGGTATAGGAGGGGTAGGGGTGATAGGACGGGGTGTATGAGGAGGGGTAGAGGTGATAGGACGGGAGGTATAGGAGGGGTAGGGGTGATAGGACGGGGTGAATAGGAGAGGTAGGGGTGATAGGACGGGGTGTATAGGAGGGGTAGGGGTGATAGGACGGGAGGTATAGGAGGGGTAGGGGTGATAGGACGGGGTGTATAGGAGGGGTAGGGGGGTGATAGGACGGGGTGTATAGGAGGGGTAGGGGTGATAGGACGGGGTATATAGGAGGGGTAGGGGTGATAGGACGGGGGATATAGGAGGGGGTAGGGGTGATAGGATGGGGGGTATAGGAGGAGTAGGGGTGATAGGACGGGGTGTATAGGAGGGGTAGAGGTGATAGGACGGGGGAGTATAGGAGGGGTAGGGGTGATAGGACGGGAGGTATAGGAGGGGTAGGGGTGATAGGATGGGGGGTATATAGGAGGGGTAGGGGTGATAGGACGGGGGGTATAGGAGGGGTAGAGGTGATAGGACGGGGTGTATAGGGGGGGTAGGGGTGATAGGACGGGGTGTATAGGAGGGGTAGGGGTGATAGGACGGGGTGTATAGGAGGGGTAGGGGTGATAGGACGGGGTGTATGAGGGGTAGAGGTGATAGGATGGGGGGTATAGGAGGGGTAGGGGTGATAGGATGGGGTGTATAGGAGGGGTAGGGATGGTAGGATGGGGGGGTATAGGAAGGGTAGGGGTGATAGGACGGGGAGTATAGGAGGAGTAGAGGTGATAGGACGGGAGGTATAGGAGGGGTAGGGGTGATAGGACGGGGGGTATAGGAGGGGTAGAGGTGATAGGATGGGGGGTTTAGGAGGGGTAGGGATGGTAGGACGGGGGGTATAGGAGGGGTAGGGGTGATAGGACGGGGGGTATAGGAGGGGTAGGGATGGTAGGACGGGAGGTATAGGAGGGGTAGGGGTGATAGGACGGGGTGTATAGGAGGGGTAGGGATGATAGGACGGGGTGTATAGGAGGGGTAGGGGTGATAGGACGGGGTGTATAGGAGGGGTAGGGGTGATAGGACGGGAGGTATAGGAGGGGTAGGGGTGACAGGACGGGGTGTATAGGAGGGGTAGGGGTGATAGGACGGGGTGTATAGGAGAGGTACAGGTGATAGGACGGGGTGTATAGGAGGGGTAGGGGTGATAGGACGGGGTGTATAGGAGGGGTAGAGGTGATAGGACGGGGTGTATAGGAGGGGTAGAGGTGATAGGACGGGGTGTATAGGAGGGGTAGGGGTGATAGGACCGGGTGTATAGGAGGGGTAGGGGTGATAGGACGGGGGGTATAGGAGGGGTAGGGGGGGTGATAGGACGGGGTGTATAGGAGGGGTAGGGGTGATAGGACGGGGGGTATAGGAGGGGTAGGGGTGATAGGACAGGGGGTATAGGAGGGGTAGGGGTGATAGGACAGGGGGTATAGGAGGGGTAGGGGTGATAGGACGGGGTGTATAGGAGGGGTAGAGGTGATAGGATGGGGGGTATAGGAGGGGTAGGGATGGTAGGACGGGGGGTATAGGAGGGGTAGGGGTGATAGGACGGGGGGTATAGGAGGGGTAGGGGTGATAGGATGGGGTGTATAGGAGGGGTAGAGGTAATCGGACGGGGGGTATAGGAGGGGTAGGGGTGATAGGAAGGGGGGGTATAGGAGGGGTAGGGGTGATAGGACGGGTTGTATAGGAGGGGTAGGGGTGATAGGACGGGGTGTATAGGAGGGGTAGGGGTGATAGGACGGGGTGTATAGGAGGGGTAGGGGTGATAGGACGGGGGGTATAGGAGGGGTAGGGGGGTGATAGGGGAGGACGGGGTGTATAGGAGGGGTAGAGGTGATAGGACGGGGGGTATAGGAGGGGTAGGGGTGATAGGACGGGGGGTATAGGAGGGGTAGGGGTGATAGGACGGGGGGTATAGGAGGGGTAGGGGTGATAGGACGGGGGGTATAGGAGGGGTAGGGGTGATAGGACGGGGGGTATAGTAGGGGTAGGGGTGATAGGACGGGGGGGAGTATAGGAGGGGTAGGGGTGATAGGACGGGGGGTATAGGAGGGGTAGGGGTGACTATAGGACGGGGGTATAGGAGGGGTAGAGGTGATAGGACGGGGAGTATAGGAGGGGTAGGGGTGATAGGAGGGGGGGTATAGGAGGGGTAGGGGTGATAGGACGGGGGGTATAGGAGGGGTGAGGTAGAGGTGATAGGGGGGATAGGACGGGGGGTATAGGAGGGGTAGGGGTGATAGGAGGGGGGGGTATAGGAGGGGTAGGGGTGGGTGATAGGACGGGGGGTATAGGAGGGGTAGGGGTGATAGGACGGGGGGTATAGGAGGGGTAGAGGTGATAGGACGGGGGGTATAGGAGGGGTAGAGGCAGAGCTTTTTTTCTCAGAAAATAGGTGCAGGAACTCAACCACGACCCGTTCAGATTTCACAAACAGTAGAAGGGTCTTAAAGGGGCATTAAATACCAGAATTGCATTACATACAGTGTGCAGAGTTCAGGGGGTTACAAAGCAGTCACTTGTAAACACAGAAACCAGACTTCAGTGTTCACAAGTGATTGTGGTGAGCGGGCACCAAAGGGTCTGAGCCAAAGGTGGTGGAACTGAGTTCCACCAAGTTCCCCCAGAAAAAAAGCCCTGGGTAGAGGTGATAGGACGGGGTGTATGGGAGGGGTAGGGGTGATAGGACGGGGTGTATAGGAGGGGTAGGGGTGATAGGATGGGGGGTATAGGAGGGGTAGGGGTGATAGGACGGGGGTATAGGAGGGGTAGGGGTGATAGGACGAGGGGTATAGGAGGGGTAGGGGTGATAGGACGGGGTGTTAGGAGGGGGGTAGAGGTGATAGGATGGGGGGGTATAGGAGGGGTAGGGATGGTAGGACGGGGGTTATAGGAGGGGTAGGGGTGATAGGACGGGGGGTATAGGAGGGGTAGGGGTGATAGGATGGGGTGTATAGGAGGGGTAGAGGTGATCGGACGGGGGGTATAGGAGGGGTAGGGGTGATAGGACGGGGGGTATAGGAGGGGTAGGGGTGATAAGACGGGGTGTATAGGAGGGGTGATAGGACGGGGGGTATAGAAGGGGTAGGGGTGATAGGACGGGGTGTATAGGAGGGGTAGGGGTGATAGGACGGGGGGTATAGGAGGGGTAGGGGTGATAGGACGGGGTGTATAGGAGGGGTAGGGGTGATAGGACGGGGGGTATAGGAGGGGTAGGGGTGATAGGACGGGGTGTATAGGAGGGGTAGGGGTGATAGGACGGGGGGTATAGGAGGGGTAGGGGTGATAGGACGGGGTGTATAGGAGGGGTAGGGGTGATAGGACGGGGTGTATAGGAGGGGTAGGGGTGATAGGATGGGGGGTATAGGAGGGGTAGGGGTGATAGGATGGGGGGTATAGGAGGGGTAGGGGTGATAGGACGGGGGGTATAGGAGGGGTAGGGGTGATAGGATGGGGTGTATAGGAGGGGTAGGGGTGATAGGACGGGGTGTATAGGAGGGGTAGAGGTGATAGGATGGGGGGTATAGGAGGGGTAGGGATGGTAGGACGGGGGGTATAGGAGGGGTAGGGGTGATAGGACGGGGGGTATAGGAGGGGTAGGGGTGATAGGATGGGGTGTATAGGAGGGGGTAGAGGTAATCGGACGGGGGGTATAGGAGGGGTAGGGGTGATAGGACGGGGGGTATAGGAGGGGTAGGGGTGATAGGACGGGTTGTATAGGAGGGGTAGGGGTGATAGGACGGGGTGTATAGGAGTGGTAGGGGTGATAGGACGGGGTGTATAGGGAGGGGTAGGGGTGATAGGACGGGGGGGGTATAGGAGGGTTAGGGGTGATAGGACGGGGTGTATAGGAGGGGTAGAGGTGATAGGACGGGGGGTATAGGAGGGGTAGGGGTGATACGACGGGGGGTATAGGAGGGGTAGGGGTGATAGGACGGGGTGTATAGGAGGGGTAGGGGTGATAGGACGGGGGGTATAGGAGGGGTAGGGGTGATAGGACGGGGGAGTATAGGAGGGGTAGGGGTGATAGGACGGACGGGGGGTATAGGAGGGGTAGGGGTGATAGGACGGGGGTATAGGAGGGGTAGAGGTGATAGGACGGGGAGTATAGGAGGGGTAGGGGTGATAGGGGGGGGGGTATAGGAGGGGTAGGGGTGATAGGACGGGGAGTATAGGAGGGGTAGAGGTGATAGGATGGGGGGTATAGGAGGGGTAGGGGTGATAGGAGGGGGGGTATAGGAGGGGTAGGGGTGATAGGACGGGGGGTATAGGAGGGGTAGGGGTGATAGGACGGGGGGTATAGGAGGGGTAGAGGTGATAGGACGGGGGGTATAGGAGGGGTAGGGGTGATAGGACGGGGGGTATAGGAGGGGTAGAGAGGTGATAGGACAGGGTGTATAGGAGGGGTAGGGGTGATAGGACGGGGTGTATAGGAGGGGTAGGGGTGGTAGGACGGGGGTGTATAGGAGGGGTAGGGGTGATAGGATGGGGGGTATAGGAGAGGTAGTGGTGATAGTACGGGGGGTATAGGAGGGGTAGGGGTGATAGGATGGGGGGTATAGGAGGGGTAGGGGTGATAGGATGGGGGGTATAGGAGGGGTAGGGGTGATAGGACGGGGGGTATAGGAGGGGTAGGGGTGATAGGACGGGGGTATAGGAGGGGTAGAGGTGATAGGACGGGGGGTATAGGAGGGGTAGAGGTGATAGGACGGGGAGTATAGGAGGGGTAGAGGTGATAGGATGGGGGGTATAGGAGGGGTAGAGGTGATAGGATGGGGGGTATAGGAGGGGTAGGGGTGATAGGACGGGGGGTATAGGAGGGGTAGAGGTGATAGGATGGGGGGTATAGGAGGGGTAGGGGTGATAGGATGGGGGGGTATAGGAGGGGTAGGGGTGATAGGACGGGGGGTATAGGAGGGGTAGAGGTGATAGGACGGGGGGTATAGGAGGAGGGGTAGGGGTGATAGGACGGGGCGTATAGGAGGGGTAGGGGTGATAGGACGGGGAGTATAGGAGGGGTAGGGGTGATAGGACGGGGTGTATAGGAGGGGTAGGGGTGGTAGGACGGGGTGTATAGGAGGGGTAGGGGTGATAGGATGGGGAGTATAGGAGAGGTAGTGGTGATAGTACGGGGGGTATAGGAGGGGTAGGGGTGATAGGATGGGGGGTATAGGAGGGGTAGGGGTAGGGGGTGATAGGACGGGGGGTATAGGAGGGGTAGGGGTGATAGGAGGGGGAGTATAGGAGGGGTAGGGGTGATAGGACGGGGGGTATAGGAGGGGTAGGGGTGATAGGAGGGGGAGTATAGGAGGGGTAGGGGTGATAGGAGGGGGAGTATAGGAGGGGTAGGGGTGATAGGACGGGTGTATAGGAGGGGTAGGGGTAGGACGGGCGTATAGGAGGGGTAGGGGTGATAGGACGGGGGTATAGGAGGGGTAGGGGGATAGGCGGGGGGTATAGGAGGGGTAGGGGTGATAGGACCGGGGGGTATAGGAGGGGGGTATAGGACGGGGGGTAGGAGGGGGGGTGATAGGACGGGGGGTATAGGAGGGGTAGGGGTGATAGGACCGGGGGTATAGGAGGGGTAGGGGTGATAGGACGGGGGGTATAGGAGGGGTAGAGGTGATAGGACGGGGGGTATAGGAGGGGTAGGGGTGATAGGACCGGGGGGTATAGGAGGGGTAGGGGTGATAGGACGGGGGGGTATAGGAGGGGTAGGGGTGATAGGACGGGGGTATAGGAGGGGGGTAGAGGTGATAGGACGGGGGGTATAGGAGGGGTAGAGGTGATAGGACGGGGAGTATAGGAGGGGTAGAGGTGATAGGATGGGGGGTATAGGAGGGGTAGAGGTGATAGGATGGGGGGGGTATAGGAGGGGTAGGGGTGATAGGACGGGGGGTATAGGAGGGGTAGAGGTGATAGGATGGGGGGTATAGGAGGGGTAGGGGTGATAGGATGGGGGGTATAGGAGGGGTAGGGGTGATAGGACGGGGGGTATAGGAGGGGTAGAGGTGATAGGACGGGGGGTATAGGAGGGGTAGGGGTGATAGGACGGGGCGTATAGGAGGGGTAGGGGTGATAGGACGGGGAGTATAGGAGGGGTAGGGGTGATAGGACGGGGTGTATAGGAGGGGTAGGGGTGGTAGGACGGGGTGTATAGGAGGGGTAGGGGTGATAGGATGGGGGGTATAGGAGAGGTAGTGGTGATAGTACGGGGGGTATAGGAGGGGTAGGGGTGATAGGATGGGGGGTATAGGAGGGGTAGGGGTGATAGGACGGGGGGTATAGGAGGGGTAGGGGTGATAGGAGGGGGAGTATAGGAGGGGTAGGGGTGATAGGACGGGGGGTATAGGAGGGGTAGGGGTGATAGGAGGGGGAGTATAGGAGGGGTAGGGGTGATAGGACGGGGCGTATAGGGAGGGGTAGGGGGATAGGCGGGGAGTATAGGAGGGGTAGGGGTGATAGGACGGGGTGTATAGGAGGGGTAGGGGTGGGGACGGGGTGTATAGGAGGAGGGGTAGGATGGGGGGTAGGAGATAGTGGTGATAGACGGGGGTATATAGGGGGGTAGGGGTATAGGATGGGGGGTATGGTAGGAGGGGTAGGGGTAGGACGGGGGGTATAGGAGGGGGTAGGGGGTAGGAGGGGGAGTATAGGAGGGGTAGGGGTGATAGGACGGGGGGATAGGAGGGGTTAGGGGTATAGGAGGGGGGTATAGAGGTAGGGGTGTAGGAGGGGGGTGAGGGGTAGGGGTATGGGGCGTATAGGAGGGGTAGGGGTGATAGGGGGGGTATAGGAGGAGGGGTAGGACCGGGGGTGAGGGGTAGGGGGATAGGACGGGGGGTATAGGAGGGGTAGGGGTGATAGGACGGGGGGTATAGGAGGGGTAGGGGTGATAGGAGGGGGAGTATAGGAGGGGTAGGGGGTGATAGGACGGGGGGTATAGGAGGGGTAGGGGTGATAGGAGGGGGAGTATAGGAGGGGTAGGGGTGATAGGACGGGGGGGAGTATAGGAGGGGTAGGGGTGATAGGACGGGGCGTATAGGAGGGGTAGGGGTGATAGGACGGGGCGTATAGGAGGGGTAGGGGTGATAGGACGGGGGTATAGGAGGGGTAGGGGTGATAGGACGGGGGGTATAGGAGGGGTAGGGGTGATAGGACCGGGGGTATAGGAGGGGTAGGGGTGATAGGACGGGGGGGGGGGTATAGGAGGGGTAGAGTAGAGGTGATAGGACGGGGGGTATAGGAGGGGTAGGGGTGATAGGACCGGGGGTATAGGAGGGGTAGGGGTGATAGGACGGGGGGGTATAGGAGGGGTAGGGGTGATAGGACGGGGGTATAGGAGGGGTAGAGGTGATAGGGGGGGGGGGTATAGGAGGGGTAGAGGTGATAGGACGGGGAGTATAGGAGGGGTAGAGGTGATAGGATGGGGGGTATAGGAGGGGTAGAGGTGATAGGATGGGGGGTATAGGAGGGGTAGGGGTGATAGGACGGGGGGTATAGGAGGGGTAGAGGTGATAGGATGGGGGGTATAGGAGGGGTAGGGGTGATAGGATGGGGGGTATAGGAGGGGTAGGGGTGATAGGACGGGGGGTATAGGAGGGGTAGAGGTGATAGGACGGGGGGTATAGGAGGGGTAGGGGTGATAGGACGGGGCGTATAGGAGGGGTAGGGGGATAGGCGGGGAGTATAGGAGGGGTAGGGGTGATAGGACGGGGAGTATAGGAGGGGTAGGGGTGGTAGGACGGGGTGTATAGGAGGGGTAGGGGTGATAGGATGGGGGGTATAGGAGAGGTAGTGGTGATAGACGGGGGGTATAGGAGGGGTAGGGGTGATAGGATGGGGGGTATAGGAGGGGTAGGGGTGATAGGATGGGGGGTATAGGAGAGGTGGTAGTGGTGATAGTACGGGGGGTATAGGAGGGGTAGGGGTGATAGGATGGGGGGTATAGGAGGGGTAGGGGTGATAGGACGGGGGGTATAGGAGGGGTAGGGGTGATAGGAGGGGGAGTATAGGAGGGGTAGGGGTGATAGGTACGGGGGGTATAGGAGGAGGGGTAGGAGGGGTGAGGGGTAGGGGTGATAGGAGGGGGGTATAGGAGGGGTAGGGGTGATAGGACGGGGGGTATAGGAGGGGTAGGGGTGATAGGACGGGGACGGGGGGTATAGGAGGGGTAGGGGTGATAGGATGGGGGTATAGGAGGGGTAGGGGTGATAGGAGGATGGGGGGTATACGGGGGTATAGGAGGGGTAGGGGTGATAGGACCGGGGGTATAGGAGGGGTAGGGGTGATAGGACGGGGGTATAGGAGGGGTAGGGGTGATTATAGGAGGGGTAGGGGTGATAGGACGGGGGTATAGGAGGGGTAGAGGTGATAGGACGGGGGGTATAGGAGGGGTAGGGGTGATAGGACCGGGGGTATAGGAGGGGTAGGGGTGATAGGACCGGGGGTATAGGAGGGGTAGGGGTGATAGGACGGGGGGTATAGGAGGGGTAGGGGTGATAGGACCGGGGGTATAGGAGGGGTAGAGGTGATAGGACGGGGGGTATAGGAGGGGTAGGGGTGATAGGACCGGGGGTATAGGAGGGGTAGGGGTGATAGGAGGGGGAGTATAGGAGGGGTAGGGGTGATAGGACGGGGGGTATAGGAGGGGTAGGGGTGATAGGAGGGGGAGTATAGGAGGGGTAGGGGTGATAGGAGGGGGAGTATAGGAGGGGTAGGGGTGATAGGACGGGGGTATAGGAGGGGTAGGGGTATAGGACCGGGGGTAGGAGGGGGGGTGATAGGACGGGGGGTATAGGAGGGGTAGGGGGATAGGCGGGGGTATAGGAGGGGTAGGGGTGATAGGACGGGGGGGTATAGGAGGGGTAGGGGTGATAGGACGGGGGTATAGGAGGGGTAGGGGTGATAGGACGGGGGTATAGGAGGGGTAGAGGTGATAGGACGGGGGTATAGGAGGGGTAGAGGTGATAGGACGGGGGGTATAGGAGGGGTAGGGGTGATAGGGAGGGGGGTATAGGAGGGGTAGGGGTGATAGGACGGGGGGTATAGGAGGGGTAGGGTGATAGGAGGGGAGTATAGGAGGGGTAGGGGTGATAGGGGGGGGTATAGGAGGGGTAGGGGTGATAGGACGGGGCGTATAGGAGGGGTAGGGGTGATAGGGGGGGTATAGGAGGGGTAGGGGTGATAGGACCGGGGGTATAGGAGGGGTAGGGGTGATAGGACGGGGGTATAGGAGGGGGGGTATAGGACGGGGGGTAGGAGGGGAGGTGATAGGACGGGGGGGGTATAGGAGGGGGGGGTATAGGACGGGGGGTAGGAGGGGTAGGGGTGATAGGACCGGGGGTATAGGAGGGGGGGGTATAGGACGGGGGGTAGGAGGGGGGGTGATAGGACGGGGGGGTATAGGAGGGGGGGGTATAGGACCGGGGGTAGGAGGGGGGGTGATAGGACGGGGGGGGTATAGGAGGGTGGGGGTATAGGACGGGGTTATAGGAGGGGTAGAGGTGATAGGACGGGGGGTATAGGAGGGGTAGAGGTGATAGGACGGGGAGTATAGGAGGGGTAGAGGTGATAGGATGGGGGGTATAGGAGGGGTAGAGGTGATAGGATGGGGGGTATAGGAGGGGTAGGGGTGATAGGACGGGGGGTATAGGAGGGGTAGAGGTGATAGGATGGGGGGTATAGGAGGGGTAGGGGTGATAGGATGGGGGGTATAGGAGGGGTAGGGGTGATAGGACGGGAGGTATAGGAGGGGTAGGGGTGATAGGACGGGGTGTATAGGAGGGGTAGGGGTGGTAGGACGGGGTGTATAGGAGGGGTAGGGGTGATAGGATGGGGGGTATAGGAGAGGTAGTGGTGATAGTACGGGGGGTATAGGAGGGGTAGGGGTGATAGGATGGGGGGTATAGGAGGGGTAGGGGTGATAGGATGGGGGGTATAGGAGGGGTAGGGGTGATAGGACGGGGGGTATAGGAGGGGTAGGGGTAGGAGAGGGGAGATAGGAGGGGGGTATAGGGGGATAGGACGGGGGTATAGGAGGGGTAGGGGTGATAGGACGGGGGGTATAGGAGGGGTAGGGGTGATAGGAGGGGGAGTATAGGAGGGGTAGGGGTGATAGGACGGGGGGTATAGGAGGGGTAGGGGTGATAGGACGGGGGGTATAGGAGGGGTAGGGGTGATAGGACGGGGGGGTATAGGAGGGGGGAGGGGTAGGACGGGGGGTATATGAGGGGTAGGGGGAGGGTTTAGGACGGGGGGTATAGGAGGGGTAGGGGTGATAGGACGGGGGGTATAGGAGGGGTAGGGGTGATAGGACGGGAGGTATAGGAGGGGTAGGGGTGATAGGACGGGGGGTATAGGAGGGGTAGGGGTGATAGGACGGGGGAGGTATAGGAGGGGTAGGGGTGATAGGACGGGAGGTATAGGAGGGGGGGGTATAGGACCGGGGGAGGTATAGGAGGGGTAGGGGTAGGACGGGGGGATAGGACGGTGGGGGAGGGGGGGGGTATAGGAGGAGGGGTTATAGATAGGGGGGGTGGGGGTGATAGGACGGGGGGGTATAGGAGGGGTAGGGGTGATAGGACGGGGGGTATAGGAGGGGTAGGGGTGATAGGACGGGGCGTATAGGGGAACATGGCGCAGGTCCGGTGGGATCACATGGTTAGGCTGCCATGGCTGCTCCCATAATTCCCTGTTCTAGACGCCATGGACCTGACTCCGCCCCGCATGCAGCAGCCTCATTGGCTCATTACATATGCAGGCTGGAGGCGGGGTTTCTGTAAATAAAATGAAGCCGCGCTTCAACCAACCAAATCGTGTGCTGGCAGAAATCCTGCTGTCGTTTCCCTCACACCTGATTGGGTATTGGAAATGCCTTCTCTGCTCCTCCCCCCGATCTCTGCCCACAATTCCTAATAAGCTGAATGGACAATCCTGTGTGAAATATGGAACAGCAAAACTCAGCACATGCCTGATAGATAGTCACCCTCTAAATATACAAAGTCCTGGACAGATCTCCTGACACACCGCTCTGTAATCTGCTGATGGTGAATGACTAACCGCTCCTCTGCAGCAGTCGGAGGATGTAGAGTGGCCGGGACGATTGAGTGATATTACCCCCCCCCCCCGGTGCACCCTCTGCCCCCCCCCCCCCCCCCCCACCCCCATGACCTGTGAAGAGGGGCGGACCCCCGGCGCTGTCAGTGGAATGAGGCCGGTCTTTGTGCACAGAGGAGCTGGGCCGGCATTGACGTGTCGGCGTGCGGCTGATTGCACGCGTTGCGTCTGCCGGGACACAAAAGACAAACCTTCCTTTTTTTTTTTCTCTCTAATTAAATTCTACAGAAAGTGTTCTCGGCGGACGGCGTCTCCTCTGTGTGCCGGGAACCCCGCCAGACATTTGTCCCCGCGCCCGTCACAGCGCAGCGAATTAATGAGCACGACCCCTCCCCCCCACCCCCCGCCCCCCGCGCTGATCTGTCACAAAGTAACATCACAGCTGTATTCCCCCCCTCCCCCCTTGGGCCCGGAGGTGATGAGGGACTACAAGTCCCAGAGGAGGGGAATGTCCTCCAGAAATATATCATTGATAATCGGCCCATTCCGAGGAGTGCGATTCTAAATCCCGGGATCCGGGGGGTGCGATTCTAAATCCCGGGATCCAGGGGGTGTGATTCTAAATCCCGGGATCCGGGGGTGCGATTCTAAATCCCGGGCTCCGGGGCGGTGCGATTCTAAATCCCAGGATCAGGGGGGTGCGATTCTAAATCCCGAGATCCGGGGGGTGCGAATCTAAATCCCGGGATCCGGGGCGGTGCGATTCTAAATCCCAGGATCAGGGGGGTGCGAATCTAAATCCCGGGATCCGGGGGGTGCGAATCTAAATCCCGGGATCCGGGGGGTGCGAATCTAAATCCCGGGATCCGGGGGGTGCGAATCTAAATCCCGGGATCCGGGGGGTGCGATTCTAAATCCCGGGCTCCGGGGCGGTGCGATTCTAAATCCCAGGATCAGGGGGGTGCGATTCTAAATCCCGGGATCAGGGGGGTGTGATTCTAAATCCCGGGATCCGGGGAAAGTGCGATTTTATCTCTTACGTTGCCGAGTAATCAGCAGTGGAAAATCTGCTATTTGACTCTGATAGAGAATTCCGCGGAGCTGTGAGCTAGACGTGCGCACTGCCGAAAAATTTGTTTGTTTTCGTATCATATATATATTTTTTTTTTTACGCTTTTCAGGTCAAGGAAATTCCATTACCTATAATTTCATTAGTTAGTAATAGTCGAGTTATTATTAGTTGGATATTATTTCAGAATTTTCGAATTTTTCGTTCTTATTTTCAAATTTCCCAAATATTGGATTTTCTAATTTTACAAATATTTGAATTTACGAATTCTCGGATTTATGAATTTTTGACTATTCAAACATTCGAATATTTGAATTTGCGAACTTACAATATTTCGAATTGACCATTATTTTTTATATTTGGATTCACACATTTTCAAATTTTCGAATTTTTGAATATTCAAATTTAATAATTTTCGAATATTCGAATTTACGAATATTAGGATTGATGAATTTTCAAGTCTACGAATATTCAAATTTACAAATATTAGCATTTTTGAATTAACGAATCTTCGAATATTAAAATTTACTAATTATTTTTTAATTTATGAATTTACTAATTTTCGAATTTACAGATTTTTCAATATTCAAATTTATGAATTTTCAAATATTAGAATTTATGAATTTTCGAATATTAGAATTTACGAATTTTCGAATATTAGAATTTATGAATTTTCAAATCTACGAATATTCAAATATTATCATTTTTGAGTTTAAGAATCTTTGAATATTTAAATTTGACAAATTTTCGAATATTCAAATTTACTAATTGTTTTTTAAATTTATGAATTTACTCATTTTCGAATTTACAGATTTTTCAATATTCAAATTTATGAATTTTCAAATATTAGAATTTATGAATTTTCAAATCTACAAATATTCAAATTTACAAATATTATCATTTTTGAATATACGAATCTTTGAATATTCAAATTTTCGAATATTCAAATTTACAAACTATTTTTGAATTTATGAATTTACAAATTTTCTAATTTACTGATTTTCTAAGTTTACAGATTTTTCAATATTCAAATTTATAAATTTTCGAATATTAGAATTTACGAATTTTCGAATATTAGAATTGACGAATTTTCGAATATTAGAATTTATGAATTTTCAAATCTACGAATATTTAAATTTACAAATATTATCATTTTTGTGTTTTAAGAATCTTTGAATATTTAAATTTGACACATTTTGAATATTCAAATTTACTAATTGTTTTTTGAATTTATGAATTTACTCATTTTCAAATTTACAGATTTTTCAATATTCAAATTTATGAATTTTCAAATATTAGAATTTACGAATTTACAAATATTCGAATTTACGAATTTTCGAATCTACGAATAATCAAATTTACAAATATTATCATTTTTGAGTTTACGAATCTTTGAATGTTCAAATTTGACATATTTTCGAATATTCAAATTTACAAATTATTTTTGAATTTATGAATTTACTAATTTTCGAATTTACTAATTTTTTAATGTTCAAATTTACGAATTTTAGAATATTAGAATTTATGAATTTTCAAATATTAGAATTTATGATTTTTCAAATATTAGAATTGACGAATTTTCAAATTTTACAAATATTTGCATTTTTGAATTTTCGAATATTCAAGTTTACGAATTTTTGAATATTCAAATTTACAAATTATTTTCAAATTTTTTAATTTAAGAATATTCCAAATTACGAATGTTCAAATCTTTTAAAATTTATTACACAGGTTTTTCTTAATTCTGATATTTCCGAATGAAGGAATTTGTTGAAATGAATTGGGAAGGAATCGAATTGCGCACGTGTACTGTGAGCGCCGAGCTCCGCCTGCAGACTGCGGGGAATACTCGGCACAGCTGCATCCGGTGTGACTCTACAATGTAACATTATGGTGACACTGATGGGCTCAGCAGAAACATTGTATTACATTGTATCTCTCAGGTGAGGATGTAAAATCCGATCCTCATTGGATACACAGAGGGCCAGATTCTCAAAAGAGATACGACGGTGTATCGCAGGAAACACCAACGTACCTCTGTTTTTTTCCCCGGGAATCTATGCGCAGGGCCGCCATCGGGAATTATTGGGCCCCTTACACAGCTTCAGGCACGGGCCCCTTGGAGCAGAGAACCGGGGGGGGGGGTGCTGCCGCCTGAAATTGAGAAGCGGGGGGGGGGGGGTGGGCTGCCGCGATTTGAGAAGCGAGGGGTTCCTTGACAAAAAAAGAAATAAGTAAAATATATATTAAAAAATATATATATTATATATTAAAATAAGTAAAGTAAAATATATATTAAAAAATCCGGGGGCCCTGGGGACCTCTGGGCCCTTTAATAAAAATAAACCTCTGGGCCCTTTAATAAAAAATAAATAAAAATATATATCTATAAAAAATAAACATTTATAAAAAAAAAAACAAGGGGGGCCCTTTAATAAAAAATAAATAAAAAAATATATAAACAATAATAACATGGGGCCCTGGGGACCTCTGAGCCTTTTAATAAAAATATATCTATATATCTATATATATATATCTATATATATATAGATATATATATATATAAAATGTAAAACATTTTTATAAGAAAAAAGGTTCTCATCTGGGGACCTATGGGCCTTTTAATAATAATAATAAATGTATGTATATGTATATAAAAAATAAAAGTAATAAAAAAAAAATATAAAAATTATTATTTTTTTATAAAAAAAAAGGGGAGTTGTCATCTGGAGCCCTGGGGATCTCCGGGCCCCTGGGGACCTCCAGACCCCTAAAAAAAAACATTGGCCCTTTAATAAAAAAATAAAAATATATTAAATATATTTTTTTATAAAAAAATAAATGAAAAAATGGGGGGTTTGCCACCCGGGGGCCCTGGGGACCTATGGGCCTTTTAATAATAATAATAAATGTATGTATATGTATATAAAAAATAAAAATTAAAAGTAATACAAAAAATATATAAAAATTATTATTTTTTTATAAAAAAAAAAGGGGAGTTGTCATCTGGAGCCCTGGGGATCTCCGGGCCCCTGGGGACCTCCAGACCCCTAAAAAAAAAAACATTGGCCCTTTAATAAAAAAAATAAAAAAAAATATATTAAATATATTTTTTTATAAAAAATAAATGAAAAAATGGGGGGTTTTCCACCCGGGGGCCCTGGGGACCTATGGGCCTTTTAATAATAATAATAAATGTATGTATATGTATGTAATAAATAAAAATAAAAGTAATAAAAAAAATATATAAAAATTATAATTTTTTTATAAAAAAAAAAGGGAGTTGTCATCTGGAGCCCTGGGGATCTCCGGGCCCCTGGGGACCTCCAGACCCCTTAAAAAAAAACATTGGCCCTTTAATAAAAAAATAAAAATTAAAATATATTAAATATATTTTTTTATAAAAAATAAATGAAAAAATGGGGGGTTTGCCACCCGGGGCCCTGGGGGCCCCTGGGGACCTCCGGACTGCTAAAGAAAAAAAAAATTGGCCCTTTAATAAAAAATAAAATAAATTAAATATTAAAAAATATATTTTTTTATAAAAAATAAAGCAAAAAAGAGGTCCCCTGGGCCCTGGGGGCCTCCAGGCACCTGGGCACCTCCGGACCTTTTTTTTAGGGGGTTCCCATCCGGGACCCCCGGGCCCCTTACAGGTGTACTGCCTGTACCCCCCTGATGGCGGCCCTGTCTATGCGTCTGATTCATAGAATCACTTACGTATAGATACGGCGTAGATCCGACAGGTGTAAGACACTTACACCGTCGGATCTTAGATGTAATGACTTGTCTGGCCGCTAGGTGGCCTTTACGTTGATTTCTCAATGAGCCTAATAAGCCGATTCCCGAACGTTTTTGCGCCGCCTCGTCGTCGTTTACGTCGTTTCCGTAAGCGTAAACCTACCCCTGCTATATGAGGGGGTAGGCTTACGAAGTTCCGTCGTATGCCATGTTAAGTATGGCGTCGGGTCAGCGTCGTCTTTTTCCGTCGGTTACGTCGTTTTACTAAGTCGTTCGCGAATAGGGAATTGCGTAAGTGACGATCACGTCGGATTCAACAACGTTTTCCGACGTGAGCTGGAGCATGCGCACTGGGCTTTTTCCCCGGCCGGCGCATGCGCAGCTCGATCGACGCGGGGGCGCGCTTAATTTAAATACAAGCCGCCCCCTTTGAATTACGCGGCCTTACGCCGGGCCATTTACACTACGCCGCCGCAACTTACGGAGCAAGTGCTTGGAGAATACGGCACTTGCTCCAGTAAGTTGCGGCGGCGTAGTGTAAATGGCTTACGCTACGCCGCCGCGGATTCTACCAGAATCTGGCCCATTGTATGGAAGGGGGAGAAAGGCGCCCGGTATGGAAGGGAGAGAAAGGCGCCCGGTATGGAAGGGAGAGAAAGGCGCCCGGTATGGAAGGGGGAGAAAGGCGCCCGGTATGGAAGGGGGAGAAAGGCGCCCGGTATGGAAGGGAGAGAAAGGCGGTATGGAAGGGGAAGAATGGCCCGGTATGGAAGGGGGAGAAAGGCGCCCGGTATGGAAGGGGGAGAAAGGCGCCCGGTATGGAAGGGAGAAAGGCGCCCGGTATGGAAGGGAGAGAAAGGCGCCCGGTATGGAAGGGGAAGAATGGCGCCTGGTATGGAAGGGGGAGAAAGGCGCCCGGTATGGAAGGGAGAGAAAGGCGCCCGGCATGGAAGGGAGAGAAAGGCGCCCGGCATGGAAGGGGGAGAAAGGCGCCCGGCATGGAAGGGGGAGAAAGGCGCCCGGCATGGAAGGGGGAGAAAGGCGCCCGGTATGGAAGGGGGAGAAAGGCGCCCGGAATGGAAGGGAGAGAAAGGCGCCCAGCATGGAAGGGAGAGAAAGGCGCCCGGAATGGAAGGGGGAGAAAGGCGCCCGGCATGGAAGGGAGAGAAAGGCGCCCGGCATGGAAGGGAGAGAAAGGCGCCCGGAATGGAAGGGGGAGAAAGGCGCCCGGCATGGAAGGGAGAGAAAGGCGCCCAGCATGGAAGGGAGAGAAAGGCGCCCGGCATGGAAGGGGGAGAAAGGCGCCCGGTATGGAAGGGAGAGAAAGGCGCCCGGCATGGAAGGGAGAGAAAGGCGCCCGGCATGGAAGGGGGAGAAAGGCGCCCGGCATGGAAGGGGGAGAAAGGCGCCCGGCATGGAAGGGGGAGAAAGGCGCCCGGCATGGAAGGGGGAGAAAGGCGCCCATGGAAGGGGGGAGAAGGGCGGTAATGGAAGGGGGAGAAATGGAAGGGGGAGAAAGGCGCCCGGTAGAGAAAGGCGCCCGGAATGGAAGGGGGAGAAAGGCGCCCGGCATGGAAGGGGGAGAAAGGCGCCCGGTATGGAAGGGGGAGAAAGGCGCCCGGAATGGAAGGGAGAGAAAGGCGCCCAGCATGGAAGGGAGAGAAAGGCGCCCGGAATGGAAGGGGGAGAAAGGCGCCCGGCATGGAAGGGAGAGAAAGGCGCCCGGAATGGAAGGGAGAGAAAGGGCATGGAAGGGAGAGAAAGGCGCCCAGCATGGAAGGGAGAGAAAGGCGCCAGGAATGGAAGGGGGAGAAAGGCGCCCGGCATGGAAGGGGGAGAAAGGCGCCCGGCATGGAAGGGGGAGAAAGGCGCCCGGAATGGAAGGGAGAGAAAGGCGCCCGGAATGGAAGGGAGAGAAAGGCGCCCAGCATGGAAGGGAGAGAAAGGCGCCCGGAATGGAAGGGGGAGAAAGGCGCCCGGCATGGAAGGGAGAGAAAGGTGCCCGGCATGGAAGGGAGAGAAAGGCGCCCGGTATGGAAGGGGGAGAAAGGCGCCCGGTATGGAAGGGAGAGAAAGGCGCCCAGCATGGAAGGGAGAGAAAGGCGCCCGGAATGGAAGGGAGAGAAAGGCGCCCGGAATGGAAGGGGGAGAAAGGCGCCGGCATGGAAGGGGGAGAAAGGCGCCCGGCATGGAAGGGGGAGAAAGGCGCCCGGTATGGAAGGGGGAGAAAGGCGCCCGGTATGGAAGGGAGAGAAAGGCGCCCAGCATGGAAGGGAGAGAAAGGCGCCCGGAATGGAAGGGGGAGAAAGGCGCCCGGCATGGAAGGGGGAGAAAGGCGCCCGGTATGGAAGGGGAGAAAGGCGCCCGGTATGGAAGGGGGAGAAAGGCGCCCGGTATGGAAGGGGGAGAAAGGCGCCCGGTATGGAAGGGGGAGAAAGGCGCCCGGTATGGAAGGGGGAGAAAGGCGTCTGGAATGGAAGGGAGAGAAAGGCGCCCGGTATGGAAGGGGGAGAAAGGCGCCCGGTATGAAAGTAGGAGAGAGGCGCCCGGTATGGAAGGGGGAGAAAGGCGCCCGGTATGGAAGGGGGAGAAAGGCGCCCGGTATGGAAGGGGGAGAAAGGCGCCCGGTATGGAAGGGAGAGAAAGGCGCCCGGCATGGAAGGGGGAGAAAGGCGCCCGGCATGGAAGGGGGAGAAAGGCGCCCCGGCATGGAAGGGGGAGAAAGGCGCCCGGCATGGAAGGGGGAGAAAGGCGCCCGGTATGGAAGGGGGAGAAAGGCGCCCGGTATGGAAGGGGGAGAAAGGCGCCCGGTATGGAAGGGGGAGAAAGGCGCCCGGTATGGAAGGGGGAGAAAGGCGCCCGGAATGGAAGGGAGAGAAAGGCGCCCGGTATGGAAGGGGGAGAAAGGCGCCCGGTATGAAAGTAGGAGAGAGGCGCCCGGTATGGAAGGGGGAGAAAGGCGCCCGGTATGGAAGGGGGAGAAAGGCGCCCGGTATGGAAGGGGGAGAAAGGCACCCGGTATGGAAAGGGGAGAAAGGCGCCCGGTATGGAAGGGGGAGAAAGGCGCCCGGTATGGAAGGGGGAGAAAGACGCCGGGTATGGAAGGGGGAGAAAGGGGTATGGAAGGGGGAGAAAGGCGGTATGGAAGGGAGAGAAACCCGGTATGGAAGGGAGGAAAGGCGCCCGGGGGAGAAAGGCGCCCGGTATGGAAGGGGGGAATGGCGCCTGGGGAGAGAAAGGCGCCGGTATGGAAGGGAGAGAAAGGCGGTGGAAGGGAGAGAAAGGCGCCCGGCATGGAAGGGGGGAAGGCGCCCGGGGAGAGAAAGGCGCCCGGTATGGAAGGGGGAGAAAGGCGGTATGGAAGGGGAGAAAGGCCCGGTATGGAAGGGGGAGAAAGGCGCCCGGAAGGGGGAGGCGCCCGGAATGGAAGGGAGAGAAAGGCGCCTGGAAGGGAGAGAAAGGCGCCCGGTATGGAAGGGGGAGAAAGGCGCCCGGTATGGAAGGGGGGAAGGCGCCCGGGGAGAGAAAGGCGGTATGGAAGGGAGAGAAAGGCCCATGGAAGGGAGAGAAAGCATGGAAGGGAGAGAAAGGCATGGAAGGGAGAGAAAGGCCCGGCATGGAAGGGGGAAGAAAGGCGGTATGGAAGGGGGAGAAAGGCCCGGTATGGATGGGGGAGAAAGGGCGGTATGGAAGGGGGGAGAAAGGCGCCCGGAAGGGGGAGAAAGGCGGTATAGAAGGGGTAGAAAGGCCCTGTATAGAAGGGGAAGAAAGGCACCCAGTATGGAAGGGAGGAGGCGCCCGGTAGGGGGAGAAAGGCGGTATGGAAGGGGGAGAAAGGCCCGGTATGGAAGGGGGAGAAAGGCACCCGGTATGGAAGGGGGAGAAAGGCGCCCGGTATGGAAGGGGGAGAAAGGCGCCCGGAATGGAAGGGGAGAAAGGCGCCCGGTATGGAAGGGGGAGAAAGGCGCCCGGTATGGAAGGGGGAGAAAGGCGCCCGGTATGGAAGGGGGAGAAAGGCGCCCGGTATGGAAGGGGGAGAAAGGCGCCGGTATGGAAGGGAGAGAAAGGCACCCGCATGGAAGGGAGAGAAAGGCGCCCGGTATGGAAGGGAGAGAAAGGCGCCCGGCATGGAAGGGAGAGAAAGGCGCCTGGCATGGAAGGGAGAGAGAAAGGCGCCCGGTATGGAAGGGGGAGAATGGCACCCGGTATGGAAGGGGGAGAAAGGCACCCGTATGGATGGGGGAGAAAGGCGCCCGGTATGGAAGGGGGAGAAAGGCGCCCGGTATGGTAGGGGGAGAAAGGCACCCGGTATAGAAGGGGTAGAAAGGCGCCTGTATAGAAGGGGAGAAAGGCACCCAGTATGGAAGGGAGAGAAAGGCGCCCGGTATGGAAGGGGAAGAAAGGCACCCGGTATGGAAGGGGGAGAAAGGCGCCGGGTATGGAAGGGGGAGAAAGGCACCCGGTATGGAAGGGGAGAAAGGCGCCCGGAAGGGGGAGAAAGGCGGTATGGAAGGGGGAGAAAGGCCCGGTATGGAAGGGGGAGAAAGGCGCCCGGTATGGAAGGGGGAGAAGGCGGTATGAGAGGGAGAGAAAGGAAGGGGGAGAAAGTGCGCCCCGGTATGGAAGGGGGAGAAAGGCGCCCGGTATAGAAGGGGAGAAAGGCGCCCCGGTATGGAAGGGGAAGAAAGGCACCCGGTATGGAAGGGGGAGAAAGGCGCCGGTATGGAAGGGGGAGAAAGGCACCGGTATGGAAGGGGGAGAAAGGCGCCCGGTATGGAAGGGAGAGAAAGGCGCCCGGCATGGAAGGGAAGAAAGGCACCCGGTAATAGAAGGGGTATGGAAGGGGGAGAAAGGCACCCGGTATGGATGGGGGAGAAAGGCGCCCGGTATGGAAGGGGGAGAAAGGCGCCCGGTATGGAAGGGGGAGAAAGGCGCCCGGTATGGAAGGGGAGAAAGGCGCCCGGCATGGAAGGGAGAGAAAGGCGCCAGGAATGGAAGGGGAGAAAGGCGCCCGGCATGGAAGGGGGAGAAAGGCGCCCGGCATGGAAGGGGGAGAAAGGCGCCCGGTATAGAAGGGGGAATGGAAGGGAGAGAAAGGCGCCCGGAATGGAAGGGAGAGAAAGGCGCCCAGCATGGAAGGGAGAGAAAGGCGCCCAGCATGGAAGGGAGAGAAAGGCGCCCGGAATGGAAGGGAGAGAAAGGCGCCCGGAATGGAAGGGGGAGAAAGGCGCCCGGCATGGAAGGGGGAGAAAGGCGCCCGGCATGGAAGGGGAGAAAGGCACCCGGAAGGGGGAGAAAGGCGCCCGGTATGGAAGGGGGAGAAAGGCGCCCGGTATGGAGGGCGCCCGGTAGGGAGAGAAAGGCGCCCAGCATGGAAGGGAGAGAAAGGCGCCCGGAATGGAAGGGGAGAAAGGCGCCCGGCATGGAAGGGGGAGAAAGGCGCCCGGTATGGAAGGGGGAGAAAGGCGCCCGGTATGGAAGGGGGAGAAAGGGCGCCCGGTATGGAAGGGGGAGAAAGGCGCCCGGTATGGAAGGGGGGAAAGGCGCCCGGTATGGAAGGGGGAGAAAGGCGTCTGGAAGGGAGAGAAAGGGAATGGAAGGGAGAGAAAGGCGCCCGGTGGAAGGGAGAGAAAGGCGCCCGGAATGGAAGGGGGAGAAAGGCGCCCGGTGGAAGGGGGAGAAAGGCGCCCGGCATGAAAGTAGGAGAGAGGCGCCCGGTATGGAAGGGAGAGAAAGGGAAGGGGGAGAAAGGCGCCCGGTGGAAGGGGGAGAAAGGCGCCCGGCATGGAAGGGGGGAAGGGGGAGAAAAGGCGGTATGGAAGGGGAGAAAGGCCCGGTATGGAAGGGGGAGAAAGGCGCCCGGTGGAAGGGGGAGAAATGGAAGGGAGAGAAAGGCGCCCGGTATGGAAGGGGGAGAAAGGGCATGGAATGGGGGGAGAAAGGCGCCCGTATGGAAGGGGGAAAAGGGCATGGAAGGGGGAGAAAGGCGCCCGGCATGGAAGGGGGAGAAAGGCGCCCGGCATGGAATGGGGGGAGAAAGGCGCCCGGTATGGAAGGGGAGAAAGGCGCCCGGTATGGAAGGGGGAGAAAGGCGCCCGGTATGGAAGGGGGAGAAAGGCGCCCGGTATGGAAGGGGGAGAAAGGCGCCCGGAATGGAAGGGAGAGAAAGGCGCCCGGTATGGAAGGGGGAGAAAGGCGCCCGGTATGAAAGTAGGAGAGAGGCGCCCGGTATGGAAGGGGGAGAAAGGCGCCCGTATGGAAGGGGGAGAAAGGCGCCCGGAATGGAAGGGAGAGAAAGGCGCCCGGTATGGAAGGGGGAGAAAGGCGCCCGGTATGGAAGGGGGAGAAAGGCGCCCGGTATGGAAGGGGGAGAAAGACGCCGGGTATGGAAGGGGGAGAAAGGCACCCGGTATGGAAAGGGGAGAAAGGCGCCCGGTATGGAAGGGAGAGAAAGGCGCCCGGTATGGAAGGGAGAGAAAGGCGCCCGGTATGGAAGGGGGAGAAAGGCGCCCGGTATGGAAGGGGGAGAATGGCGCCTGGTATGGAAGGGGGAGAAAGGCGCCCGGTATGGAAGGGAGAGAAAGGCGCCCAGCATGGAAGGGAGAGAAAGGCGCCCGGCATGGAAGGGGGAGAAAGGCGCCCCGGCATGGAAGGGGGAGAAAGGCGCCCGGTATGGAAGGGGGAGAAAGGCGCCCGGTATGGAAGGGGGAGAAAGGCACCCGGTATGGAAGGGGGAGAAAGGCGCCCGGTATGGAAGGGGGAGAAAGGCGCCCGGAATGGAAGGGAGAGAAAGGCGCCCGGTATGGAAGGGAGAGAAAGGCGCCCGGTATGGAAGGGGGAGAAAGGCGCCCGGTATGGAAGGGGGAGAAAGGCGCCCGGTATGGAAGGGGGAGAAAGGCGCCCGGTATGGAAGGGAGAGAAAGGCACCCGGCATGGAAGGGAGAGAAAGGCGCCCGGTATGGAAGGGAGAGAAAGGCGCCCGGCATGGAAGGGAGAGAAAGGCGCCTGGCATGGAAGGGAGAGAAAGGCGCCCGGTATGGAAGGGGGAGAATGGCACCCGGTATGGAAGGGGGAGAAAGGCACCCGGTATGGATGGGGGAGAAAGGCGCCCGGTATGGAAGGGGGAGAAAGGCGCCCGGTATGGTAGGGGGAGAAAGGCACCCGGTATAGAAGGGGTAGAAAGGCGCTCTGTATAGAAGGGGAAGAAAGGCACCCAGTATGGAAGGGAGAGAAAGGCGCCCGGTATGGAAGGGGAAGAAAGGCACCCGGTATGGAAGGGGGAGAAAGGCGCCGGGTATGGAAGGGGGAGAAAGGCACCCGGTATGGAAGGGGGAGAAAGGCGCCCGGTATGGAAGGGGGAGAAAGGCGCCGGGTATGGAAGGGGGAGAAAGGCGCCCGGTATGGAAGGGGGAGAAAGGCGCCCGGTATAGAAGGGGGAGAAAGGCGCCCGGTATGGAAGGGGAAGAAAGGCACCCGGTATGGAAGGGGGAGAAAGGCGCCGGGTATGGAAGGGGGAGAAAGGCACCGGTATGGAAGGGGGAGAAAGGCGCCCGGTATGGAAGGGAGAGAAAGGCGCCCGGCATGGAAGGGAGAGAAAGGCACCCGGTATGGAAGGGGGAGAAAGGCACCCGGTATGGATGGGGGAGAAAGGCGCCCGGTATGGAAGGGGGAGAAAGGCGCCCGGTATGGAAGGGGGAGAAAGGCGCCCGGTATGGAAGGGAGAGAAAGGCGCCCGGCATGGAAGGGAGAGAAAGGCACCCGGTATGGAAGGGGGAGAAAGGCACCCGGTATGGATGGGGGAGAAAGGCACCCGGTATGGATGGGGGAGAAAGGCGCCCGGTATGGAAGGTGGAGAAAGGCGCCCGGTATGGTAGGGGGAGAAAGGCACCCGGTATAGAAGGGGTAGAAAGGCACCCGGTATGGAAGGGGAAGAAAGGCACCCAGTATGGAAGGGAGAGAAAGGCGCCCGGTATGGAAGGGGAAGAAAGGCACCCGGTATGGAAGGGGGAGAAAGGCGCCGGGTATGGAAGGGGGAGAAAGGCACCCGGTATGGAAGTGGGAGAAAGGCGTCCGCTATGGAAGGGGGAGAAAGGCGCCCGGTATGGAAGGGGGAGAAAGGCGCCCGGTATGGAAGGGGGAGAAAGGCGCCCGGTATGGAAGGGGGAGAAAGGCGCCCGGTATGGAAGGGGGGAGAAAGGCGCCCGGTATGGAAGGGGGAGAAAGGCGCCCGGTATGGAAGGGGGAGAAAGGCGCCCGGTATGGAAGGGGGAGAAAGGCGCCCGGTATGGAAGGGGGAGAAAGGCGCCTGGTATGGAAGGGGGAGAAAGGCGCCCGGTATGGAAGGGGGAGAAAGGCGCCCGGTATGGAAGGGGTTAAACAGAATGTATCCGTAACAATAAACATCTCACATGGAAACAATTTGTACAACTCAAATTATTCTCATTGTTTTTTCTCTTATTTTTGGAATGTGTGAAATGTGCGTCTTCTTATCGAACGTCCGCAATGAGAAGACATTTCTGTTGGAAATAGATTTATAATCCCCCCCCCCTCCTCCTCCTCCTCGTACCCCAACCCAACTTTGTATTCCAGGAAGTGGGGAATATTTCATGGCCGTGACATGAGAGATGACATGAGAGATGACATGAGAGATGACATGAGAGATGGCGCGAGAGATGGCATGAGAGATGACATGAGAGATAACGCGAGAGATGGCATGAGAGATGGCATGAGAGATGACATGAGAGATGGCATGAGAGATGGCATAAGAGATGGCATGAGAGATGACATGAGAGATGGCGCGAGAGATGACATGAGAGATAACGCGAGAGATGGCGCGAGAGATGACATGAGAAATGACATGAGAGATGGCATGAAAGATGGCGCGAGAGATGACATAAGAGATGGCATGAGAGATGGCATGAGAGATGACATGAGAGATGACATAAGAGATGGCGTGAGAGATGACATGAGAGATAACGCGAGAGATGGCGCGAGAGATGACATGAGAAATGACATGAGAGATGGCATGAAAGATGGCGCGAGAGATGACATAAGAGATGGCATGAGAGATGGCATGAGAGATGACATGAGAGATAACGCGAGAGATGGCGCGAGAGATGACATGAGAAATGACATGAGAGATGGCATGAAAGATGGCGCGAGAGATGACATAAGAGATGGCGTGAGAGATGGCATGAGAGATGACATGAGAGATGGCGTGAGAGATGACATGAGAGATGGCGCGAGAAATGGCATAAGAGATGGCATGAAAGATGGTGCGAAGGATGGCATGAGAGCGCGAGAGATGGCGTGAGCGATGATGAGTCTTCATTAGCTCCGGGGAAGGAAGAATCTGCAGAGAAATATCACCTCCTTTTCCTCCGATAAGGCACATCCCGTATAATAATAATTATAATAATAATAAGTTCAGTGTGCTATCTCCCGGGCGGCGGCGGGCCCCTACAGTGGCGGAAATCAGGGGCCCAGTCACAAGTGCGACTGCTGCGACCCTGGTAATTCCGCCACTGATAATAAGGATACTGGAGCCGGGAATGCTATGGTGGAAGAAGAATCGGCAATTAAAATATTTTACTGCCTGAAGCAATGTGCAGACAAATCTCGTCACCCCGGACTCCTCATTTGTCACCGTCACCCCGTATTTTATCATCATGTCTGTCTATATGGAGACGTATAATTATTATGTGGAGACATTCCTTCCGAGAATCGTCACATTTCTGGAATTCTCTATGTTCCCCAACGCCATGGCTGCAGCCTTTATATACACACCGATCTTATATTCTATACCCGGGGGTCGCCAATTCATTTTTCCAAGGGGGCCACATGAAAAATGGGGACCCCCTTCAATACCAAATTTTTTCCAGAGCATCTCCCATCCTTTGGAACTCGCTACCTCAACCTGTCCGGTTATCCCCCTACTCTTGCTACCTTCAGGCGATCCCTGAAAACTCATCTCTTCAGGGAAGCCGATCACGTCTCCAACTAATCTTTTACCTCTTCCCCCCCGCTCATTCCCCACAGTTACAACCTTTTGTACCACCTGCCCCGCCCCTATTAGATTGTCAGCTCCTCTGAACAGGGCCCTCTTATTCCTCTTGTATTTTAATGTATTATAACTGTATTGTCTCTGTTTTAATATTGTACAGCACTGCGTAAACTGTTGGCGCTATATAAATCCTGTATAATAATAATACCGGGCACTCCCCCCCCCCCCCATTCCTGCCCCCAGCGCTGTGAATTGCATGAATCTATTTATGGTCGCTGCTGCCGCCCCCTTATTCAGGTGTCCGCCCCTTTTTTGGGCGCCCGGCATCTAAATTACAGCGGTGGGGGTGTTTTTGGAAGCATCTGATTAGAGCCATAGGCTCTAATAGGCGTCCAAAAAGGTGAACAGCTGGCACCATCCTGGACATTGGCAGTTCACTCAGCTTTGTGTTAGGAAAGTGAATGAATATTCGCTTTCCTGACACTGAACCGTCTCTCAGCCATTCAGGTGCTCGGGTCTGTTACCTGTCACCTGATTGGCTGAAACGATAGGCGCTGTGATTGGACGCCTAGGTGTCCAATCATAGCAGAGGATGGGAGAAAACATCGAGTAGCGCAGAGGACCCCGCCGCGACCCGCTGCCCCACCGAGACAGGTAAGTGCCCGGCGGGTGGGGGATGCACACTGGCAGCAATTGATGAGCACAGTAGCGGCAATGGATGGGCACACTGGTATCAATGGATGGGCACACTGGTATCAATGGATGGGCACACTGGCAGCAATTGATTGGCACATTAGCGGCAATTGATGGGCACACTGGCAGCAATTGATGGGCCCAGTAGCGGCAATTGATGGACACAGTGTCGGCAAATGATAAGCACAGTAGCGGAAATTGATGGGAACACTGGTATCAATGGATGGGCACACTGGCAGCAATGGATGGGCACACTGGCAGCAATTGATGGACACAGTGTCGGCAAATGATGGGCACACTGGCAGCAATTGATGGGCCCAGTAGCGGAAATTGATGGAAACACTGGTATTAATGGATGGGCAGACTGGCAGCAATTGAGCACAGTAGTGGAAATTGATGGGAACACTGGTATCAATGGATGGGCACACTGGCAGCAATGGATGGGCACACTGGCAGCAATTGATGAGCACAGTAGCGGAAATTGATGGGAACACTGGTATCAATGGATGGGCACACTGGCAGCAATGGATGGGCACACTGGCAGCAATTGATGGGCACACTGGCAGCAATTGATGGACACAGTGTCGGCAAATGATGGGCACACTGGCATAAATTGATGGGCACAGTAGCGGCAATTGATGAGCATGCTGGTAGCAATTGATGGGCACAGTAGCGACAATTGATGAGCACACTGGCAGCAATTGATGGGCACACTGGCAGCAATTGATGGGTACAGTGTCAGCAAATGATGGGCACAGTGGCAGCAATTGATGGGCACAGTAGCGGCAATTGATGGGCACAGTGTCAGAAATTGATGGGCACACTGGCAGCAAGTGATAGGCACAGTGTCAGCAATTGATGGGCTCAGTGGCGGCAATTGATGGGCAACCTGGCAGCAATTGATGGTATAGTAGCTGTGTTTGATGGGGGGTTTTTTTTTTCAGTTTGTTTGCGCCCCCCAAAAATCTTGAGCACCAGCCGCCCTTGGCATACAACACACATATAATAGGCAGATAAGGGAGGTTTGTAGACCTACAGAAGACTGAGGTCACAGAGACACCAAATAACATGAAAATCTGGACAAGTTCCAATCAGATTGTCCTGGGGTCCAAGGGGCGAGGTCCTGGACTGGAGACAGGTGAAGTGAGACCACCCAGACGGCCTTGGATGAGGTGAGATGATAAGGAGAGCAAACACACCGAGAGATATAAATACTGAGAGGAGCCGGAGAGCTGACACTTGGCACGTGAGCGGCAAAGGTAAGAGACTTGCTACATAGAGAACTCCGTCCATAGAGAGGGGCTCATTCACCGGCAAGACAAGCGCCTTCCAAAGCAGCCAATCCCGTTCTTCCTCTCTTTGGGCCTTACCGGTCTGAAATAAGAACTGTTTGTGTTGCCAAAAATGAAACAGCCAGATACAAATCCTCATATCTCTGTTTAGGATTGATCATTTTTGGTTTATATTTTTATGCATTTTCAGTTTTAGTCCATTTTCTTTTCTTTTACATCTTATGTTGAGATGTGAGGCTCCGTGCCGATAGGTGGATTTAGGTAGAAAGGACGCCGGATTCCCAAGGTTAAGGGTTTGGTAGGCTCCAGCGTGGCTATAGTGAGCGGAGAAATGTGTGATCCCGGATCGGGGGTTTGAAGGTTCCGGAGTGCCTTGGGTGGGACGTAAACCTGGGATGAGGTGTTCCGGCAGCCAAGGTGAGTACGGAGGTGTGCAGGGTTGGTATAACCCGGGTCTGAGAGGAGCTCGGGGCAGCGGGGGAGATGCAGGTGCTGCCATTTGGTTCACATTGGGGGTATCACATTGGGGGTATCATATTGAGAAGGTTCACATTGGGGGAAAATCACATTGGGGGTATCATATTAAGAAGGTTCACATTGGGGGGATCACATTGGGGGGGGTATCATATTGAGAGGGTTCACATTGGGGGGATCACATTGGGGGGGGTATCATATTGAGAAGGTTCACATTTGGGGAAAATCACATTGGGGGGGTATCATATTAAGAAGGTTTACATTGGGGGTATCATATTGAGAAGGTTCACATTGGGGGGAAATCACATTGGGGGTATCATATTAAGAAGGTTCACATTGGGGAGATCACATTGGGGGTATCATATTGAGAAGGTTCACATTGGGGGTATCATATTGAGAAGGTTTACATTTGGGGAACATCACATTGGGGGTATCATATTAAGAAGGTTCACATTGGGGGGATCACATTGGGGGTATCATATTGAGAAGGTTCACATTGGGGGATATCACATTGGTGGTATTACTTTGGGGGATATAAAATTGGGGGGGGGGGCAATCATACTGGGGGGTATCACATTGGGAGTATGACATTTGAGGTATTACATTGGGGGGTATCACATTGGGGGATATCACATTGGGGGTATCACTTTGGGGGATATAACATTAGGGGGTATCACAATGGGGGCATCACATTGGGGGGATCACATTGGGAGGCATCACATTGGGGGATCACATTGGGGGTGTTACATTGGGGGGTATCTCATTGAGGGTGATGTTCTCGGGAGACAAGACCCTATGTTGGGGGGGGACCTCTTGCCCATAAGACTGGGGGAGTCAGGACAGCTATGTGGGTCCGAAGAGACCAAGAAAGCTGAGGTGACCAGCGAGTCCACAGAGGGGGGTGCTGTGTTCCTGAGAGGTGGGATAACCCTCCCTGGTGGTCAGGAGTGGGGCCAGCGAGTCCACAGAGGGGGGCCCTGGAGAAAGTCCTGTGTTCCTGAGAGGTGGGGGAACCCTCTCTGGTGGTCAGGAGTGGAGCCAGCTAGTCCACAGAGGGGGGCGCTGTGTTCCTGAGAGGTGGGAGAACCCGGGGTGCTGGGGGAACCCTCCCTGGTGGTCAGGAGTGGGGCCAGCGAGTCCACAGAGGGGGGCGCTGGAGGAAGTCCTGTGTTCCTGAGAGGTGGGGAACCCTCTCTGGTGGTCAGGAGTGGAGCCAGCTAGTCCACAGAGAGGGGTGCTGTGACCCTGAGAGGTGGGAGAACCCGGGGTGGTGGGGGAACCCTCTCTGGTGGTCAGGAGTGGGGCCCGTACAGCACGATGCTGCAACCACAGAACAGCCTGTGGTCTGACCAGAGAGGGCAACTGCTGAGCCAGCCCCCCATATGTAGCCGTGTTCACATTGGTGCGTTCCGGTTCGCCGTTTTAGGTCCGATTTCAGCCCGAATTTTTGGCTGAATTCAGACCTGAAATGGACCAAAAGATGCACAGCGCTCCTGTGCAAATCGCAGAGACGGCCACAATCTCCTGCTAATGCCTCACACTTTATATAGTTCATTATCTGATATGTTATCTGTATAATTATTATATACTGTATGTATTATCTTTTATAATTCACATATGGTGAGGTTATCACATTGGGGGGGGGGGGGGGGGGGGGGTTCACATTGTCAGCCATGGTGGGGGTTATTACATTGAGAATATCACATTAGGGGTATCACACTGGAGGGTATCACATTGGGGATATTACATGGGAGATATCACATAGGGGGTAACACATTGGGAGGTATTACAATGGGGGGTATCACATTGAGGGGGTATCACATTGGGGGTATCACATTATGGTGTATTACATTTGGGGTTATCACATTGGGGGTTTTATATTGGGGGATTACATTTGGGGATCACATTGTGGGGGATCACATTGTGGAGCATCACATTGGGGGGGAATCACATTTGGGGGATCACATTTGGGGGGTATCACATTATAGTGTATTACATTTGGGGGTATCACACTGAAGGTATCACATTGGGGGTTTTATATTGGGGGATTACATTTGGGGGGATCACATTTGGGGGATCACATTGTGGAGCATCACATTGGGGGGATCATATTGTGAAGCATCACATTTGGGGGATCACATTTGGGGGGGATCACATTTGGGGGATCATATTGGGGCATCACATTGTGGAGCATCACATTTGGGGGGATCACATTGTGGGGGATCACATTGTGGAGTATCACATTAGGGGGTATATCATTGGGGGTATCACACTGGGGTATCACATTGTGGAGTATCACTTTTGGGGGATCACATTGGGGGGGATCACCCAGTGAACGGCTCACAGTAATCTCTGGTATCGGCGTGTACATTGCATGGCGCACTGTATAGGAAGAGAAATCCGAATTGATCAGATTTCTTCTATTCGGATGTTTAGTCTCCTCCCCCTGCGCAGACCTGAGCTCCAATCAGGAGGGAGCACTGATACAATGTCCCCCCCCCCCCCCATTGTGTGACTTGTTTGTCCCCTCCCCAGGTAGAAGAATAAGAAGATGAGGTCTCTGGTGGTCTGGTTGTCTCTGGCCCTCCTGTCTGCTGTATACTGCAAGCATGCCTGCCTGCAGGGGGCCCATCACAAGGCGGCCCCGGGCCCCGAGACTGGCATGCAGGAGTGTCACCTCTACTCCAACTGTAAGTAGAATTGGGGAAGAGATAATGATGAGATTGAGATGTCCTATCTGAGTACAGAGGTGACCCCCACCAGGGAAAGGATGCTGTTGGTGCATAAGGAGGGGGCGGGGAGGTGACACAGGAAGCTGCGAATTGTGGTGTCACCCTCCCGGCACGCGGTGTGGCATTTAGTGAATCACAAAATTGGCTGAACAGAATCCGGAATATGTAGGCCCGAGTTCTATTATAAAAGCAAAGTAGAGTAGAACATGCAGCTCTGTCACAGTCCCGCCCCTGAGGATCTTTTCACTGGGGGGGGCGGCACCTTTGCATGATATGGCCACCTGCGAGGAACTGCACTCTTACTCTGCAGACAGCTCCTCCCATTTATTGGAACCGATTGCATGCAGAATAAAAAATAAAAAAGATTCTGACTTTAGTTATACTTTGTAAAGTCTAAAAACCACACAACAAGGATACAAGTAGACACTGCGGAAAAATTTGTTTGTTTCATTTGTTTTATTTTTTAATTTTTTTCGGAATATTCGTTATGATCGCAATTCGTAAATCCAAAAATTCAAAATAATAACTAACTAATAATAACTATTAAATAATAGGTATTGGAATTTCCTTTTAAATTTGGCTGTTGGTGAACATAACGAATTTGCGAATTTGTCCAAAGTTACGAATCATCCGAAATAACGAATGGAACGAATTAATAGAAAATAATAATAAAAAAAAAGTTATTATTATTATTGTTGTTATTTATTAGTAATATTTTGGTAATATTTTGGTACCATTCGTTTAGATTAGTTATTTAGAAAAATGTGTAACTTTGGATAAATTCGTATTCGTTACGTTTCGCTAACTGACAAATTTGAAAGGTAATTCCAATAACTATAATTTAATAGTTAGTAATAGTTACGTTTATTATTAGTTAGTTATTATTTCAGATTTTCCAAATTTTGGGGTTTTTGGATCTTCAAATATCGAATTTCTGAATTTTCGAATATTCGAATTTACGAAAATTATGAATTTTCGAATATTAAAAAAAAAAAAAAAAATCTGACTTTAGTTATACTTTGTAAAATCTAAAAATCACACAAGGATACAAGTAGACATGTGCATTGGCGAAATTCTATTTTTTTTTTTTTTTTTTCGGATCATTTGTTATGATCGTAATTCGTAAATCCGAAAATAAGAAAATCCAAAAATTCAAAAAAATAACTTACTAACTAACTAACTAACAATAACTAACTATTAAATTATAGGTATTGGAATTTCCTTTTCAATTTGGCCGTTAGTGAACGTAACGAATACGAATTAATCAGAAGTTACGAATTTATACGAAATAACGAATGCCGCGTCTAAATGAATGGAACAAATTAATAATAATAAATAATAATTAAAAAAACTTTTTTATTATTTTTGTTATTTATTATTCATTTGCTACGTTCCATTCATTTTAACCACTTTAGCCCCGGACCATATTGCTGCCCAATGACCAGAGCACTTTTTGCGATTCGGCACTGCGTCGCTTTAACTGACAATTGCGCGGTCGTGCGACGCGGCTCCCAAACAAGATTGGCGTCCTTTTTTCCCCACAAATAGAGCTTTCTTTTGGTGGTATTTGATCACCTCTGCGGTTTTTATTTTTTGCGCTATAAACAAAAATAGAGCGACTATTTTGAAAAAAATGCAATATTTTTTACTTTTTGCTGTAATAAATATCCCCAAAAAAAAGATATAAAAAAACATTTTTTTTTCCCTCAGTTTAGGCCGATACGTATTCTTCTACGTATTTTTCGTAAAAAAAAAATCGCAATTAGCGTTTATTAATTGGTTTGCGCAAAATTTATAGCGTTTACAAAAAAGGGAGTCGTTTTATGGCATTTTTATTATTATTTTTTTTTACTAGTAATGGCGGCGATCAGCGTTTTTTTTTTTTTCGGTACTGCGATATTATGGCGGACACATCGGACACTTTTGACACATTTTTGGGACCATTGGCATTTTTATAGCGATCAATGCTATAAAAATGCATTGTATTACTATAAAAATGCCACTGGCAGTGAAGGGGTTAACACTAGGGGGCGAGTAAGGGGTTAAGTATGTTCCTGGGTGTGTTCTAACTGTATGGGGGAGGGGCCTCACTAGGGGAAGTCACTGATCTTCTGTTCATACATTGTATGGACAGAAGATCAGCATTTCCCCCGCTGACAGAAACGAGAGGTATGTGTTTACACACATACCTCCCGTTCCCCGCTCTGTAACGAGCAGTCGCGGGTGCCCGGCGGCGATCGTACCCGCCGGCCCCGCGCGCGGGACTCGGGGGGCGCGCGCTGGCGGCGGCGCGCGCCCTACAAGCTGCTAAAGGGAGGACGTAGAGCTACGTGCTCCCGCGTAGCAGTGGCACCGTCCCACAGTAATATGACAGCGGGCGGTCGGCAATTAGTTAAATGCGGCATTCATTATTTCGGATAATTTGTAACTTCGGATAAATTCGTATTCGTTACGTTCACTAACTGCCAAATTTGAAAGGAAATTCCAATACCTATAATTTAATAGTAAGGAATAATTAAGTTATTATTAGTTATTATCTCAGATTTTCTAAATTGTTAGGTTTTTGGATCTTGTCACTTCGAATTTCCAAATTTTCGAATATTCGAGTTTACGAAATTTACTAATCTTGTTAAACAGGTTTTCGTTAATTTTGATATTTCTGAATTAACGAATTTGTCTAAATTCGTTAAAAAAAAAATCTGAACTGAACTAATTGCACGTCTTGATACAAGCGCTGGACCTCCTCCACCTATAATTTAAAAGTTAGTTAAGTTCTTATTAGTTAGTTATTATTTCAGATTTAAAAATTTTGGGGTTTTTGGATCTTAAAATTTAGGAATTTGTTTTTTTTCTGTAAAGAAAAAATTTAGGAATTTGTCAATCCGAAGTTACGAATTTATCCGAAATAACAAATGCTGGATCTAAATGAATGGAACGAATTAATAATAACAATAATAATAATTAAAAAACGTTTTTATTATTATTATTAATTCGTTCCAGTCATTTAAATGCAGCATTCGTTATTTCGGATAAATTCGTAACTTCGGATTAACAAATTCCTAAATCTAAAGATCGAAAAACCCAAAAATGTGAAAATCTGAAATAATAACTAACTAATAATAACTTAACTATAAATAATAATAATAATTAAAAAACTTTTTTTATTATTTATTATTAATAATTTGTTTCGTTCCATTCGTTTAAATGCGGCATTTGTTATTTTGGATAATTCGTAACTTCGGATAAATTCCAAAGAACATTCCAATACCTATCATTTAACAGTTAATTATTGTTAATTAGTTATTCTTTAGAATTTTCAGTTTTTTGTTCTTTTGAATTCTTGGATTTTCTTTCGGGTTTTACATTTTTAGAGTTGCAATCGTAACGAATGACCTGGAAAAAAAGAAAACGTATTATTAGTTAGTTATTACTTCATATTTTCGAATTTTTTTATTTTTTTGGATCTTCGAATTAAAAATTTAAAATGTCAGAATTTTTAAATTTTGTAAATTTGAATATTCGAAAATTCGTAATTTTTGAATATTCAAATGTAAAAAAAAAAAAAAAAGACATATAGAGGAATAGAGACCAGCTGCCGTTTCTTCTTTGGTTTGGATACTCATTGAGCTAAAACCAGTCCGGGAATTTCTGGCACGCTGTGTCCCCATCACCGATCGTCAGTTCACCGATTTATAGCGATCGAGCTGCACGTGAAATATCATCCTATAGAATCCATTCCTTATGTCTGCTGTTGTTGTCTGTGCCGTGTATGGTGATATCTCTTCTCTCCTCCTGCAGCCTCCTGCTGTCACGCCAACGTCACCGAGAAGATATCTCCGTCTCCACTCATCCAAGTGGATAATTTCTACTGGAACAGATGTGGGAACCTCAGCAAACCGTAAGTACAGAACAGATATGGGATCCACTGGATCAGTCTGTGCCGATCCCTCCACTGACCATCATTCAGTGTCCTCCACCCCTCTCTGCCAATCCCTCCACTGGTCTCCATTCAGTTTCCTCCACCCCTCTCTGCCAATTCCTCCACTGGTCTCCATTCAGTGTCCTCCACCCCTCTCTGCCAATCTCTCCACTGGTCTCCATTCAGTTTCCTCCACCCCTCTCTGCCAATTCCTCCACTGGTCTCCATTCAGTGTCCTCCACCCCTCTCTGCCAATCTCTCCACTGGTCTCCATTCAGTTTCCTCCACCCCTCTCTACCAATCCCTCCACTGGTCTCCATTCATTGTCCTCCACCCCTTTCTACCAATCCCTCCACTGATCTCCATTCAGTGTCCTCCACCCCTCCCTACCAATCCCTCCACTGATCTCCATTCAGTGTCCTCCACCCCTCCCTACCAATCCCTCCACTGACCTCCATTCAGTGTCCTCCACCCATCTCTACCAATCCTTCCACTGGTCTCCATTCAGTGTCCTCCACCCCTCTCTGCCAATTCCTCCACTGGTCTCCATTCAGTGTCCTCCACCCCTCTCTACCAATCCTTCCACTGGTCTCCATTAAGTGTCCTCCACCCCTCTCTACCAATCCTTCCACTGGTCTCCATTCAGTGTCCTCCACCCCTCTCTACCAATCTCTCCACTGGTCTCCATTCATTGTCCTCCACCCCTCTCTACCAATCCCTCCACTGGTCTCCATTCATTGTCCTCCACCCCTCTCTACCAATCCCTCCACTGATCTCCATTCAGTGTCCTCCACCCCTCCCTACCAATCCCTCCACTGATCTCCATTCAGTGTCCTCCACCCCTCCCTACCAATCCCTCCACTGACCTCCATTCAGTGTCCTCCACCCATCTCTACCAATCCCTTCACTGGTCTCCATTCAGTGTCCTCCACCCCTCTCTACCAATCCCTCCACTGGTCTCCATTCAGTGTCCTCCACTCCTCTCTGCCAATCCCTCCACTGGTCTCCATTCATTGTCATCCACCCCTTTCTACCAATCCATCCACTAACCTCCATTCAGTGTCCTCCACTCCTCTCTGCCAATCCCTCCACTGATCTCCATTCAGTGTCCTCCACCCCTCTCTGCCAATCCCTCCACTGATCTCCATTCAGTGTCCTCCACTCCTCTCTGCCAATCCCTCCACTTGTCTCCATTCCAGTGTCCTCCACCCCTCTCTTCCAATCCCCCCACTGGTCACCATTCAGTGTCCTCCACCCCTCTCTTCTAATCCCTCCACTGGTTTCCATTTAGTGTTCGCCACCCCTCTCTGCCAATCCCTCCACTGGCCTCCATTCAGTGTCCTACACCCCTCTCTACCAATCCCCCCAATGGTTTCCATTCAATGTCCTCACCCCTCTCTGCCGATCCCTCCACTGGTCTCCATTCAGTGTCTTCCACCCCTCTCTACCAGTCCCTCCACTGGCCTCCATTCAGTGTCCTCCACCCCTCTCTACCAATCCCTCTACTGACCTCCATTCAGTGTCCTCCACCCCTCTCTACCAATCCCTTCACTGGTATCCATTCAGTGTCCTCCACCCCTCTCTACCAATCCCTCCACTGGTCTCTATTCAGTGTCCTCCACCCCTCTCTACCAATCCCTCCACTGGTCTCTATTCAGTGTCCTCCACCCCTTTCTACCAATCCCTCCACTGACCTCCATTCAGTGTCCTCCACCCCTCTCTACCAATCCCTCCACTGGTCTCCGTTCAGTGTCCTCCACCCCTCTCTACCAATCCCTCCACTAACCTCCAATCAGTGTCCCCCACCCCTCTCTACCAATCCCTCCACTGGTCTCCATTCAGTGTCCTTCACCCCTCTCTGCCAATCCCTCCACTGGCCTCCATTCAGTGTCCTCCACCCCTCTGTACCAATCCCTCCACTGGCCTATTCAGTGTCTCCCACCCCTCTCTACCAATCCCTCCACTGGTCTCCATTCAGTGTCCTCCGCCCCTCTCTACCAATCCCTCCACTGGTCTCCATTCGGCCCCCAACAACATCACTAGCCTTGTCTCAAAACCAAGTCCCAACCTAATGGTCCTCTTCATTCCTCCTAAGACCTCCGGCTCTCTAGCTCCCTTGTCACCTCCTCTCATGCTCACCTCAAGGCCCTTACCCTGAGCCTATCCTCTGGAACTCCCTACCCCAATCTGTCCGACTATCTCCTACGCTTTCCACATTAGACGTTCCCTGAAAACCTTTCTCTTCAGAGAAGCCAATCCCATCTCCACCAACCGACATGGAGCCAGGGGTCAGATTGCTGTGTGTATGGCCAGCTCACAGACGGGTCGATCTGATTGTTAGCTCCTAGGGATCCCCCCCAGTCACAGGGCTTAGTAGAATCTGGCAGCAGTGGTTGGGTTAATGGTGTTTCTGTTGGCGGGATAATCTCTCCCATCAGATATTAATGAAGTGTATCCGGGCGACAGACACAACCTCTCTCCCAGCATTCCCCCGGCCTGGATCTGGAAGACATAAATATTGTGCAGAGCAGGAGGACCGGATGAACAATGACAGAGCTGGATAGACGGGGTCCCCAGAGCGAGAAGCTTCCTCCAGTAATTAATACAACACCCTGGCCTGTGTGCAGAGGCCCACGAGCAGCTGCCAATCCAAACATCCCAATTCCATGGACAGATTTTATGTCTGTCTTGTGAATGTACAGCCAGGTGCAGAATGGGGCCCCAGGCAGGGTAGTAGCTGTTAGACATGTGCACTGCCGAAAAACTTGTTCATTTTTGTTTTCATTGATTTGTTTTTTAGCTTTTTTTTGGAAATTCGAAAATTCTGGAATTCAGAAATTAGGAAATTCGAACATTTGGAATTCGAACATTCGAAAGATCAGGATTCAAAAATTAGAAAATTCTGAAATTCGAACATTCGGAAATTCGGAATTCGAAAATTCTGAAATTTTTAAATTCTGAATTTTTTTTATTCTGAAATTCGAAAATTAGGAAATTTGGACATTTTAAAATTCAGAAATTCAATCATGTGGACATTTTTGAATTTTCGAATTCTGAATTTTCTAATTTTAGATTTTCTAATTTCTAGGGTTGTCCCGATACCACTTTTTTAGGACCGAGTACAAGTACCGATACTTTTTTTCATGTACTCGCCGATACCGAATACCGATACTTTTTTTTAAATGTGTCCCCACATATGCAGCCATGTCCCCCACATATGCAGCCATGTCCCCCCATAAATGCAGCCATGTCCCCCACATATGCAGCCATGTCCCCCCATAAATGCAGCCATGTCCCCCACATATGCAGCCATGTCCCCCCATAAATGCAGCCATGTCCCCCCATAAATGCAGCCATGTCCCCCCACATATGCAGCCATGTCCCCCCACATATGCAGCCATGTCCCCCACATATGCAGCCATGTCCCCCACATATGCAGCCATGTCCCCCACATATGCAGCCATGTCCCCCCACATATGCAGCCATGTCCCCCCACATATGCAGCCATGTCCCCCACATATGCAGCCATGTCCCCCACATATGCAGCCATGTCCCCCCATAAATGCAGCCATGTCCCCCACATATGCAGCCATGTCCCCCCATAAATGCAGCCATGTCCCCCACATATGCAGCCATGTCCCCCATAAATGCAGCCATGTCCCCCCACATATGCAGCCATGTTCCCTCACATATGCAGCCATGTCCCCCACATATGCAGCCATGTCCACCACATATGCAGCCATGTCCACCACATATGCAGCCATGTCCCCCACATATGCAGCCATGTCCCCCACATATGCAGCCATGTCCCCCCACATATGCAGCCATGTCCCCCCACATATGCAGCCATGTCCCCCCACATATGCAGCCATGTCCCCCACATATGCAGCCATGTCCCCCCACATATGCAGCCATGTCCCCCACATATGCAGCCATGTCCCCCACATATGCAGCCATGTCCCCCACATATGCAGCCATGTCCCCCCACATATGCAGCCATGTCCCCCCACATATGCAGCCATGTCCCCCCACATATGCAGCCATGTCCCCCCACATATGCAGCCCATGTCCCCCCACATATGCAGCCATGTCCACCACATATGCAGCCATGTCCCCCCACATATGCAGCCATGTCCCCCCACATATGCAGCCATGTCCCCCCACATATGCAGCCATGTCCCCCACATATGCAGCCATGTCCCCAAACATATTGCAGCCATGTCCCCCGTTCCTAAATGATGCTGCCACGTTAATCACTGCGCGGGGAACATTACAGTCAGCTTTCGTTTGAATAGCTGTTTTCCCTGCCGCACCGTGTATAGAGACACTCCCCCTTGCTCTGGATTGGACAGATCCGTCCAATCCCGAGCAAGGGGGAGTGACACGGCTAGGCGGGGAAAACAGCTATTTAAACGAAAGCTGACTGTAATGTTCCCCGCACGGTGATTAACACGGCAGCGGTGGCTGTACTCCCGCAAATACTCGGTATCGGTCCCGATACCGATACTGGTATCGGTATCGGGACAACCCTACTAATTTCCGATTTTTCAGAATTTTCGAATTTTTTCAAATTCCAATTTTTCGATTTCCAATTTTCCAATTTCTGAAATTTTCGAATTTGAAATTTGCAAATGAAAAAATTCGGAAATGTTGGAATTTAGAAATGTTACGAATTCAGAACTAAGCAAATTGCACGTCTAGTTGCTGTGGCCCTCCATCCTTTGAATGACATTGATATACATACCCCCCGCCCCCCCCCCCCCCCCTAATGTCTGTACTGGAACCATCAGACACACCCTGCCTACAACACACCCTCCAGCAGCATGACGGTTGTAGCTGGGGCCCCTGGACATTCACCGGGCCCCTGGACATTCACCGGGCCCCTAGGCTCCCCGTCTAGCACACTTTGATCGGGCTCTACTTGTATTAGAGAAAAGTCTATTCAGATGCAGAGAAGGACAAATGTACTAAAATACAAAGCCTGAGAGACGCAGCCGGTCATTCGATATCGGAGAGCAACCCCCTTCATCAAGTCCGAGGAAACAAAGACCTGCAAGATCTATTCATTGAGCCCTGATGAAGGGGGTGCACGTCCCCGAAACATGTTGGCTTCCACTGCTCGATCTTTTATCAAAACTAATAAATCTATATTGGTCTTGGAGAGCAGAGGGGAAGAATACGAAGGCCGATCTCTGCCTGAAAATGCTGCATATCTGGCTGTAGTTTTCCTCTGCCTTTAATTCTACCTAAAGAAGGGAGGGATGGGAGGGAGCGCCATACAAATGAGTCCATAATAAACCCAGAATATATTCATTATTATTGATAAAAGACCAGACAGTAAAATCCAACACGTTTCAGGGACTCGCAACCCCCTTCATCAAGTCCGAGGAAACAAAGACCTGCAAGATCTATCTATTGAGCCCTGATGAAGGGGGTGCGCGTTCCCTGAAACATGTTGGCTTCCACTGCTCCATCTTTTATCAAAATGAATAAATCTATATTGGTCTTATTATAAACTCATGTGTTGACCTCATCCTTCCCACGTTCTTTGACTGCTCTGGGGACCCCGTATGATGGAAAGCTGCCTACCCGCCAGATTATACTTACCTTTTGGGTCCAGCTCTACACCAACACCTATTTAAATAGTGTCTGAGTGTCTGACACAGAAGAAGCATGCGGGCGGTAAAGCCATAATCCCTGAGCTGGATATTTGTTTCCAGGTCTTGCAGCCAGAGTATCGGGGTGACAGCCAGCCGATTAGCATTTTTAGACCGGAAAGCTGGGCCGATCCTAGGCAGGGTGCACAGGGTGCATTGCACCCAGGCGCCTGCAGAGGTGGGGGCGCAAAGTGCCAGAGTTCTCCCCTCCCTCCTTCTCTCCTTGTTTGTGTCCATCCAGAACTAGGGCAGCCCATCCAGCCTGGCAGTGCTCGGAGGAGGGGCCACTCTTCTTCCTGACACAAGGGTTCTAGTTTTTAGTGCCTGCCGAGTGCTGATGTGCATGAATGAATTCCTAACACTGGGAGTCTTGGATCCTGAACTGTCTCCACCAACCCCAGTTGGAATGCCCCCCACTCCCACCTCTATCTCAGGCTGCACAGAGAGAGAATCGAGGTGAGTCACAGTGTTCAGTGTGCTGTGTGCTGGGGGATGGCATCCCCAGCGACCCTTTACACGTGCTCTGGGCTGCCCCTGCTCTAGATGTTTTATGTTGTGATAGATTGCATAGGATACACTGCCCCTGCCCATTCATGTGCCTAGTCCATCTACAGATGTGATGTATAATGAGATGTAAAGGGGAGGAGTTAGTAAAATGACAACGCCCATGTGGGGGCGCCAAAAAATATTTCTGCACCCAGGCGCCTATGACCCTAGGATTGGCCCTGTCGGAAAGTCATTAATGGCCGCCCCCTTGCTCTCTCAGGTTTGGTGTAACTTAGCCCAGCAGAGTTCTCACGGGCCAAGACCATGGGGTCCACCCGTTGGAAGGTTGTTGCAGATTTGGCTCTTAGTGCTGGACACATGGCAGAGCCCTTCTTGCTTTATTGGAAGACAGGGACAGGAAATTACATCATAACCATGTAGTTCCACTAGAAGGAACATTACATTGTGTAAAATTTAAAATGTAATACCACCACCTAGTGGCAGAATGAGTGATCACAGTGTAATATATGACAATGGTTGTTGCACCTTTGTCTGTATAAACAGCATGCTAACACCAGTAGTAATGGAACACTCCGGGTCTAGGGGTGTTGCCGAGTTCTCACCTGGGCCGGTAATAACAGAGAAGCCGATCCATGGGGTTAGACGCTGGAAGTTGCTCAGATTTGACTCTTAGTGCTGGAAACGTGGCAGAGCCCTTCTTGCTTTATTGGAAGACAGAGACAGGAAATGACATCATAACCATGTAGTTCCACTAGAAGGAACATTACATTATGTATTCATTAAATGTAATACCACCACCTAGTGGCAGAATGAGTAATCACACTGTAATATATGACAATGGTTGTTGCACCTTTGTCTGAATAAACAGTATGCTAACACTAGTAGTGATTGAGCACCCCCCGGGTCTAGGGGCCCCAAGGCCAAGGGCATGTATTGGCACTGCTACCCCCTTCATACCACAATGTCTGGGGACAGGTCCTCTTCCATGACGTGGACAGGGATGATCAAAGTCCAATGCCTGTTTTTTTAGTATTTGGTGGATGATTTTTGACCTTTGCTAACTCCTCTGGATTTTGTTTGCTGTCTGGTGCTGGCGACCCCCAACCCCCCCCCCCCCTGCCACCCGGGGGCCGGACTCTGGACTGTGCTGCAAGCTCCGATTGAAGCTTTGTCCTCTTTTATCCTTGCTCCTGTTTGATTCCAGATTACAAACTTGTTTGTCTTTTCACAAACCATTACTCCACATTCCATCCCTTCCACACCGAACGTTTCCCATCGACATGGAGAGCCACTGACCATCAGACCGCAGATACGACATTTCCATCACCAGTATCAACCTCAGGGGGGGGGGGGGGGTCTCTCAAACTGGTGGCCCTCCAGCTGTTGTGGAACTACAAGTCCCAGGAGGCAATGCAAGACTGACAGTTACAAGCATGGCTCCCCCAGGCAGAGGGATGATGGGACTTGTAGTTCCGCAGCAGCTGAAGGGGCCCCAGTTTGAGACCCCTGATCACCGTGCAGGTGGGATCAGCCAGTTCCTGGGGACACTGATGGGGAGATATCGGTATCCCCAGTCGGATTATGTGGCTCTTATACATCACTCACTGTAATGGATGTGTTACATTATGGAGAATGCAGCAGGAGAAGTGAGACTCCAGGTGCAGCAGACCTGAGCATTGGGGGGGGGGGGGGGGGGGGGGGCGATCTCAGCACTAGAACCCCCTCAGAGAAAGGGGGGGGGGATACTAAATATAGTCACTCAGAAGCTGAATTAATCTTTGTGCACTGGCCGTTTTAAGGGGGATGTCAGATGGGGATGACAGCTGTATAGTGTGATACCCGCTTTTTGTTTAATGAAGAAGAGCGCCCCCCTTCCTTCATTTCCGGGGGGGGGGGGGGCTAATATTGCAAATGTCCCTCTGTTATTGTGTATTTCATAGGTCTTCTAACATGTTGCAGATTGATTTATTTTTTATGTATTCATTATTAATTATTATATATATTTTTTTTTTATGTATTTAAAAAAATATATATCATTTTTTGGGTTTGTTTTTTACACAGTATTCATGTTTTATTTATTTAATATTAATTATTATATATTATATGTATTGCAGATTGATTTATTTTTTATGTATTCATTATTAATTATTATATATATTTTTTTTTTTATGTATTTAAAAAAATATATATCATTTTTTGGGTTTGTTTTTTACACAGTATTCATGTTTTATTTATTTAATATTAATTATTATATATTATATGTATTGCAGATTTATTTATTTTTTATTTATTTATTATTATATTTTTTTTTGTTTTTTTTTACACAGTATGAATTTTTTTAATTATGCTTAATTATTATATCTTATATGTATTGCATATTGATTTATTTTTTATTTATTATACATCATTATTTAGGTTATATATATAATAAATAAATAAATAAATCTGCAATACATATGGGCCAGATTCTCAAAGGAATTACGCCGGTGTATGTACACATACACCGGCGTAATTCGAATTTCCCTCCGGCGTATCATTGTTTTCTATTCTGAGAATTTTTTCAATTTTTTGAGAATCTGGTCCTATATCTTATATGTATTGCATATTGATTTATTTTTTATTTTATTATACATTATTATTTAGGATATATATATATATATATATATATATATATATATATATATATATATACATAAATAATAATGTATAATAAATAATAATAAATAAATAAATCTGCAATACATATTGGGCCAGATTCACAGAGCGATTACGCGTGCGCAACTGCTGTTGCGCGTGCGTAAGTCTAAATGTGCGCGTGCGTATAGTTGGACGCGATTCACAAAACAATATACGCCAGAAATCTACGTTTTTTGGTCCGGCGTAATTGAGTTAGACATTCGCTTCCCTTCGCGCAAAACTGCGCTAGACACACCATTGATTTGCTAGTCAAATATGCTAATGAGGGAGTTACGGGGATCCACAAAAAAACGCAGTTGCTGCGCAGGCTACGCGATGTGCGCAACTGCAAAATGTCCTGTCTAAAGTTAGAGCCCATAAAAGCTGATCTAACTTAGCAACACCGTTATTGAGGAGCAGACCACACACACGTGTTGCACTACAATTTGACTGCCAACATGCTAGGGGCATCGTCGCTCATAGCTGCACTAGTGAATATAGATGACCAAAGAAGGAGGAGGGCACGGAGGATGGCACGGGAGAGGGTATACCGCACACGCATAGACCTGTTTGGCATGAGTGATTCTGAGGTGTATCGCATCTTCAGATTCCCCCCTCATGCCATCTGGAATTAACCACAACCCTGCAGGAGGACATCACCAGCCCAACACAACGCTCACATGCAGTGCAGCCACTGGTGAAGGTCCTGGCAACACTCCATGTCCTTGCCAGTGGCTCTTTTCAGCGTACAAGTGGAGTGGTGGCTGGGATGTCACAATCCTCCATGAGCAGATGTGTGCACCAGGTTGTCCCTGCAATCCTCACACGCTTGGCCAACCAAATCATCAAACCCACCACTGAGGAGATTCGAATCAAGGCAATGGCAGATTTCTACCGAATTGCCAGATTCCCACGCACTGTGGGGGCCATAGATTGCACACATGTGGCACTCCAGCCCCCCCATGAGACCGAGCACATGTACCGCAATCGGAAGAATTGGCACTCCATCAACGTACAGGTGATAGTTGATGCCCAAGGCCTCATATGGCACGTCCGTGCCAAACACCCAGGGTCCAGCCATGACAGCTACATCTACAATCAAAGCCACATCCGAACAGAATTCGAACAGAACGTGTATGGGAACACCTGGCTGGTTGTGTGAGTGACATGGGAGTCAGGCATGACTATCCCCTCCCGTGATGCACAACAGAAGTGGCACATGCATGACTAACATTCTCCTGTCTTTTCCTTTACAGGTGACTCTGCATATGCACTGGGACCCCATCTCATGACTCCTATCCGAACCCCCAAACCCCAGGAGAGGAACGATACAATGAAGCAACACATCAAAACCCGTGCAGTGGTGGAGCGCACACTTGGCCTCCTGAAGTCCACGTTTCCGATGCCTGGATAAGTCAGGGGGTACACTGTTGTATTCCCCAAACTTCGTGTGCCATATCATCGCTGCATGTTGCATGCTACACAATCTCGCAGTGAGGAAGGGCCTGCAGGTTGAGCTACGTGATGATCTGACCCCCCCAACCAGAAAAATCAACCCCTAACCGAGGATACCCCGTCTTCTGAGGGAAGAGCAGTCAGGAGGCAGCTCATATTGGGCATCTTTGCACGTTAAACACACACATTAATCATGGCACAATGAGAATGCATGCATGCACACCACTGTGGTCCCTAGCACACACACCCCACATCCTCATCAAATTGGATTGGCACCAGTCCACCATGCAAGACTGGTGAGCAGTAACGCCACGTCAAGGCTCCAATTAAGTCACTGTACATTCATACACCATTCACACGGACCTGGGAATCACTTCTCCCTGGTCCTGGGGAACCCTTCTCCACCAAAATTGAGGTGACACCCCTTTTTCCAGCAGGAATGTCACCCCCACATTCAAACATCATTCACAACCCAAAATATGCCAAAAAAGTCAAACAAACAAAAATGCATAAAAACAAAAAATGCATAGAAAAAAAAATGCTTAAAAAACAAAAAAAAGCAGAGAACAAAAATAAAAAAGCTTTCAAAACAAACAAAAGGGGGAAAAAAAAAATTATTTGTCCTCTGCCTGAGCCACGCCTGGGGCGCCCCCCCCGCCGACGGCCCCGGACCCTCAGGGGAGAACGCATGGGGGAGGGGGAAAAGCCGGGAAGGAGGAGCAGCCCCTGAGATCTGCCCACCTGGCGGCCTGCCCTCCAAGGCCACGGCTATTCTGTCCAGGGCAGCACCAAGTGTTGCCGTGTTGCCCTGGATAGCCTGGGTAAGGGCCCTCACATCCTGCCAACGCATGCTGCTGTAGTTTGCAGGTCATTTAGGCAGGTTGTGGAGGCCCGGGAGTGGGAGTCCAGGTTACCCAGGCTATCATTAAGGAGGACAGGCTCTGATCCACCCGCCCCATAGTCTGGCAGAGCTGTCTCAGAAGGCGGGTCTGGGTGGCCAGGTTTCCTTCTCAGACAGGCGGGCATGAGATTGGGGCGCCCCCCTGGTGCTTGGGGATGACCTCCTGGCTCCAGCTGATGGTTGTGGCCGGGGAGAAGGGGAGGCCCTTGTGAGGGGAGCCATGTTGGGGGGAGGAGGGGGGGGGCTGACCCTTAGGGAGGGCAGGCTTCTTGCAGCCAGAGGGGAAGAGTCCGCAGAAACCAAAGGGCCAGTGCCTTCCATGGACTCCTCCTCCTCATGATTCTGCTCCTCCTCATGATCGTCCTCCGCATGATCCTCCCCCTCCTCTTGTTCCTCCTCTCTGCGGACTCTGGCCTTGTTGGGGGGGCCTCATTAGGCTGCTGTCCCTGGGGTTGGGTAGCGGTCAGTCCAGATGGCCCTGCACCCTCCTGCACAGCTGTGGATGACACAAAACATTCACAGGTTGGAGGATCCACAACACTTGCCACATATTCCCTTTCACCCCCTCCCCACACATGCTACACACCTGAGAGAAATAAAAACCTTACCTGGCACCGCGGGGACCGGACTTGTGTCAAAGCCTGGCAGGCCCTCCACTTCATGCCGGTGAAAGGTGTCAGGGCCACCACAAGACCGCTCCCGTCTCAGAAAATCTAACCGCCCGCATGGTGGGCCCCCTCCTGTGCCCCTGGCATGGGCATTTATTGCGGCCAGTTTTTTTTTCACCTCACGCCGGAGGTCATTTATTTTCTTTTCTATCCCAGAGCGGGTCCGTGTCTCCCCCTCCCCGATGAATTGACCTGCTCTGTGATCATATCCAAGATCTCCCTCCTCCTGGCCGGGGTGGGTGGTGGCACTCTGCGGGCCGGTGGAGAAAACGCCCATAGTCGGTAAATGGCCCGGCAAGAATTCTTTTTTCCCCCCCACAGTAAAATTGAGCTTTCTTTTTCTCTCAGTCATACTTCCAAACAAACTCACTAGCAGTCACCAAAAATCTGTCACAAATACAAGCACAACCAATCAGAACAAGAACACACACAAAGAGAAAAAGAACAGCCAAAAATCACACTAGCACTCAGCAAGAAACACACACAAAAAAATCAGATGAAAAATAAAGCAAGAAAACAAACGCTCAGAAATCTATCAATCAAACAAACAGTCTCAAACACTTATCAAAATACACTTTCACACAAAACTACCAACAACACAAAATCACACAGAACACTAATCTCACAACTACAAAACACACTCTAACGAACAACAGAGCAAAAGCACTTGATTCAATGGGAAGAAGGACACAAAGGATGTACTTTTGCAATGGAAGGGCGTTTGTGTGTGTCTATTTATGCTGTCTGCGTAGTTCACAAACATTGCCCTAGTCCATTTCCAATTTCAATGATTGCGCCGCTCCCGAGTTGTGAGCATGCGCACACGGAGCTGACATGGTTTCCTTCATGCGCGCATGCGCGAGTCGGCCGGCCCCTTCATTGCATGGGGTCACGGCTCATTTCAATGTAACACGCCCACGTCCCTCCCCATTTGTATTACTCCTCCTTACGCCTACGGAAAAAACCTTACGTTTGCGCAAGCTCTTGCGTAAAAGCTACGTGAATCGCCGGATTACGCGGCTAGATTGCGCAAGTCTAACGGAAAAGTGTGCGCTACGCCGGAATGATAATGCGCCGATCTACGTGAATCTGCCCCATAAGATATAATAATTAAAAGTAAATAAATAAAACACGGATACAGTGTAAAAAATATATAATAAACACAAATTCTGTATATAAAAAACAAACTATAGATATATATATATATATATATAATATATATATATAATATATATATGGGGGCAGATTCACAGAGAAATGGATTATCGTAGCGTAGCAGAAATACGCTACGGTGGCCGCGCGTTTTTTACCTGGCTCTACCGTGGAATTCAGGTAGAATTTCTATACGGTAAACGACGGCGGCGTAGTGTTTATTTCTCCCGTCGCAATCCATATAGACGAGATAGGGGGCGTGAAACATTTTAAATTAGGGCGTTCCCGCGGCGATCGATCTGCGCATGCTCCGTTCGCAAATTTCCCGCCGTGCATTGCGCGAAATCACGTCGTGACGTCATTCGTTGTTTATGTAGCGTACTTTACGGGCGATCCACGTCCCGACGAGTTACGTAAATAAAAAAAAAAATTAAATAAATTCGAAGCGGGAACGACGGCCATACTTAACATGGGCTAAACTTAAAGTTAGAGCAGCAAAAAGCTGCTCTAACTTTACGTATAAAAAAATAGACCGAAAACGACTGCGCCTCTCGCTCGTTTTTGTTCGTGAATCCCCGTAAAAACACATTAGCAATATCCCGACGCATTAAAAACGACGCGAACTCCTCCCAGCCGCCGCAAATAGATGGCAGCGTAGATCCGAAGGCTTACGAAGACGTAAGCCTCTCGGATCGAAGCCCGAAGCCGGTCGTATCATGGATTGAGAATTCAAACTAGTGATACGCCGCGGGAAATTTGAAATTACTCCTGTCTAACACCAGTTAGACAGGCGTAATTGTTTTGTGAATCTGCCCCATAGTTTGTTTTTTTTTACACAGTATTTGTGTTTTTTATATTTACTTTTGATTATATATAATATATCATTATTATTGTTATTTATGTGTTTTTTTTTTATTTTGCACAGAATT
>JAJQKJ010001137.1:0-201985 GCA_029574335.1 Rana kukunoris | reverse complement strand
TGCACCCCCCCAAAATTTTTACACCACCCACCCCCCTCGACACTCTACCAGTGATGGGACATATAAATACAGTTCTGAGGATCGGTTATTTGAATGACACAAAACTTCTGAGTTTGGTGGAAATACAAATGCCGGAGATATGGAGCTCAGAGACATTGACACAATTGATTGGTGGTGGGGGGGGTCTGTCCTCTGTGGCCCCCAGTGTAGCTCTGTGCCCCCCCCCCCCCTTCACCAGCACTCGGCTGTCTACTCATTCTATCAATGTGAAGAGCCCACAGGCATGACGGGATACATTCTGAAAGTCAATGGCCTAAAACCAAATTGTAATCTGGGCAGTGACAGAACCCTGGCATCAGAAGTCACTTCCCTCCATTGTCCCCCCCCAGAGTCCAGAGCGTCCGTGTCAGCGAGCAGAGCGGCCGACAGGTAAGACGGGGGCCTGGGTGTCTGTATGTACTATAGAGCCTATCCCTATCTCTGTATGTACTATAGAGCCTATCCCTATATCTGTATGTACTATAGAGCCTATCCCTATATCTGTATGTACTATAGAGCCTATCCCTATATCTGTATGTACTATAGAGCCTATCCCTATCTCTGTATGTACTATAGAGCCTATCCCTATATCTGTATGTACTATAGAGCCTCTCCTGTATATCTGTATGTACTATAGAGCCTCTCCCTGTATATCTGTATGTACTATAGAGCCTATCCTGTATATCTGTATGTACTATAGAGCCGATCCCTGTATATCTGTATGTACTATAGAGCCTATCCTGTATATCTGTATGTACTATAGAGCCTATCCCTGTATATCTGTATGTACTATAGAGCCTATCCTGTATATCTGTATGTACTATAGAGCCTATCCCTGTATCTCTGTATGTACTATAAAGCCTATCCTGTATATCTGTATGTACTATAGAGCCTATCCCTATATCTGTATGTACTATAGAGCCTATCCCTGTATATCTGTATGTACTATAGAGCCTATCCCTGTATATCTGTATGTACTATAGAGCCTATCCCTGTATATCTGTATGTACTATAGAGCCTATAAATATAAAACCCTATATCTGTTATGTACTAGTAGAGCCTATCCCTTTATATCTGTATGTACTATAGAGTCTATCCCTGTATATCTGTATGTACTATAGAGCCTATCCCTGTATATCTGTATGTACTATAGAGCCTATCCCAGTATATCTGTATGTACTTATAGACCTATCCCATGTATATCTGTATGTACTATAGAGCTATCCCTGTATCTCTGTATGTACTATAGAGCCTATCCCTCTATAATCTGTATGTAGATCCCTATCCCTGTATATGTGTACTAATATGTGTGTGTATAATGTACTATAGAGCCTATCCCTGTATATCTGTATGTACTATAGAGCCTATCCCTATATCTGTATGTACTATAGAGCCTATCCCTGTATATCTGTATGTACTATAGAGTCTATCCCTGTATATCTGTATGTACTATAGAGCCTATCCCTGTATATCTGTATTACTATAAGCCTATCCCTGTATCTCTGTATACTATAGAGCCTATCCCTGTATATCTGTATGTACTATAGAGCCTATCCCTGTATCTCTGTATGTACTATAGAGCCTCTCCCTGTATATCTCTGTATGTACTATAGAGCCTATCCCTGTATATCTGTATGTACTATAGAGCCTATCCCTGTATATCTGTATGTACTATAGAGCCTCTCCCTGTATATCTGTATGTACTATAGAGCCTATCCCTGTATATCTGTATGTACTATAGAGCCTATCCCTGTATATCTGTATGTACTATAGAGCCTATCCTGTATATCTGTATGTACTATAGAGCCTACTTGTATATCTGTATGTACTATAGAGCCTATCCCTGTATATCTGTATGTACTATAGAGCCTATCCCTGTGTATCTGTATGTACTATAGAGCCTATCCTGTATATCTGTATGTACTATAGAGCCTATCTCTGTGTATCTGTATGTACTATAGAGCCTACTTGTATATCTGTATGTACTATAGAGCCTATCCTGTATATCTGTATGTACTATAGAGCCTATCCTGTGTATCTGTATGTACTATAGAGCCTATCCTGTATATCTGTATGTACTATAGAGCCTACCTGTATACTGTATGTACTATAGAGCCTATCCTTGTATATCTGTATGTACTATAGAGCCTATCCTGTGTATACTGTATGTACTATAGAGCCTATCCCGTATATCTGTATGTACTATAGAGCCTATCCTGTATATCTGTATGTACTATAGAGCCTCTCCCTGTATATCTGTTGTACTATAGAGCCTATCCCTGTATATCTGTATGTACTATAGAGCCTATCCTGTATATCTGTATGTACTATAGAGCCTATCCTGTATATCTGTATGTACTATAGAGCCTATCCCTGTATATCTGTATGTACTATAGAGCCTCTCCCTGTATATCTGTATGTACTATAGAGCCTATCCCTGTATATCTGTATGTACTATAGAGTCTTTCCTGTATATCTGTATGTACTATAGAGCCTATCCCTGTATATCTGTATGTACTATAGAGCCTCTCCCTGTATATCTGTATGTACTATAGAGCCTATCCTGTATATCTGTATGTACTATAGAGCCTATCCCTGTATATCTGTATGTACTATAGAGCCTATCCTGTATATCTGTATGTACTATAGAGCCTATCCTGTATATCTGTATGTACTATAGAGCCTATCCCAGTATATCTGTATGTACTATAGAGCCTATCCCTGTGTATCTGTATGTACTATAGAGCCTATCCCAGTATATCTGTATGTACTATAGAGTCTATCCCTGTATATCTGTATGTACTATAGAGCCTATCCCTGTATATCTGTATGTACTATAGAGCCTATCCTGTATATCTGTATGTACTATAGAGCCTATCCCTGTATATCTGTATGTACTATAGAGCCTATCCTGTATATCTGTATGTACTATAGAGCCTATCCCTATATCTGTATGTACTATAGAGCCTATCCTGTATATCTGTATGTACTATAGAGCCTCTCCCTGTATATCTGTATGTACTATAGAGCCTCTCCCTGTATATCTGTATGTACTATAGAGCCTATCCCTGTATATCTGTATGTACTATAGAGCCTATCCCTGTATCTCTGTATGTACTATAGAGCCTATCCCTGTATCTCTGTATGTACTATAGAGCCTATCCCTGTATATCTGTATGTACTATAGAGCCTATCCCTGTATCTCTGTATGTACTATAGAGCCTCTCCCTGTATATCTGTATGTACTATAGAGCCTATCCCTGTATATCTGTATGTACTATAGAGCCTATCCCTGTATATCTGTATGTACTATAGAGCCTATCCTGTATATCTGTATGTACTATAGAGCCTCTCCCTGTATATCTGTATGTACTATAGAGCCTATCCTGTATATCTGTATGTACTATAGAGTCTATCCCTGTATATCTGTATGTACTATAGAGCCTATCCCTATATCTGTATGTACTATAGAGTCTATCCCTGTATATCTGTATGTACTATAGAGCCTATCCCTATATCTGTATGTACTATAGAGCCTATCCCTGTATATCTGTATGTACTATAGAGCCTATCCCTGTATATCTGTATGTACTATAGAGCCTATCCCTGTATATCTGTATGTACTATAGAGCCTCTCCCTGTATATCTGTATGTACTATAGAGCCTATCCTGTATATCTGTATGTACTATAGAGCCTATCCCTGTATATCTGTATGTACTATAGAGCCTCTCCCTGTATATCTGTATGTACTATAGAGCCTATCCTGTATATCTGTATGTACTGTAGAGTCTATCCCTGTATATCTGTATGTACTATAGAGCCTATCCTGTATATCTGTATGTACTATAGAGCCTATCCCTGTATATCTGTATGTACTATAGAGCCTATCCCTGTATATCTGTATGTACTATAGAGCCTATCCTGTATATCTGTATGTACTATAGAGCCTATCCTGTATATCTGTATGTACTATAGAGCCTATCCCTGTATATCTGTATGTACTATAGAGCCTATCCTGTATATCTGTATGTACTATAGAGCCTATCCCTGTATATCTGTATGTACTATAGAGCCTCTCCCTGTATATCTGTATGTACTATAGAGCCTCTCCCTGTATATCTGTATGTACTATAGAGCCTATCCCTGTATATCTGTATGTACTATAGAGTCTATCCCTGTATATCTGTATGTACTATAGAGCCTATCCCTGTATATCTGTATGTACTATAGAGCCTATCCTGTATATCTGTATGTACTATAGAGCCTATCCTGTATATCTGTATGTACTATAGAGCCTATCCCTGTATATCTGTATGTACTATAGAGCCTCTCCCTGTATATCTGTATGTACTATAGAGCATATCCCTGTATATCTGTATGTACTATAGAGCCTATCCCTGTATATCTGTATGTAATATAGAGCCTATCCCTGTATATCTGTATGTACTATAGAGCCTCTCCCTGTATATCTGTATGTACTATAGAGTCTATCCCCGGGACCCCACACCCTGGGTCAATAACGTATTCCCCGGGACCCCACACCCTGGGTCATTACCGTATCCCCCGGGACCCCACACCCTGGGTCATTACCGTATCCCCCGGGACCCCACACCCTGGGTCATTACCGTATCCCCCCGGCCCCACACCCTGGGTCAGTACCGTATCCCCCGGGACCCCACATGCTGGGTTTTAGTGTATAGTCAGAAATTACTAGAAACTCAAAATAGTTTTTTATTTGTTTAGTTTTGTTAAAAAATGCATTTTTCTGAAGATCGGAATGAATTTGGGTGGAATCTGTGATTGGAGGCTCATGGTGTCTGTGGAATGTTCTAAGAAGATCCGACGGGGGAGCATCTAAACTGTACGACGCCGCGATCGCACATTTCCGGTCAGATGCTCCGCCCACAAGCTATAGTAGAATTCTAATGTTGTAGTAATACTTATATTTATACATTATTATTACTGGTCACCAACATTGGACTTCTTCTATAGTCTCTGGGACCAGAAATGTCCGATCGTGGCGATCGTCTGTGTTTAGCTGTCATATCTTGTAGAATAATCTCGGACGTATAGAGTTAGGTTACGCACATTCAACGAAACGGAAATAAAGCATTTTTTTTTATTTCGGATCTTTCGGATTTCGGATTCGTTACCGTTTTTAAAACGAACGCACGTCTAGAAATTACACACATTTTCAACTGGATGGATTTTGTGTCTTTTTTCCTCCTCACCTGCAATGTAACTGTTCTGCACCTTCCACATTTCTGGAGCTCCTCACAATGGTGGTCCCTCTGGAAGGAGAGAGAGACCACCAGATCAGGGACCTCCTGAACTCTTCCCTAAGTGCTTGTCTATGGGAACCGTCCTGATTGGTGGAAATCTTCGGTGGTCCTCTTGGCACCGACTGATCTCCAGAAAAACAGCAGCAGGACGAGGTTTTCTATCCGATCACTTTCTCCATTCATCTACCATCTATGGGGGGGGGGGGGGGGGGGGGGGGCTTCTACCCTTCTGATAGGAAATCATCTCTGGACAGACGACGCTAAGCAGGAAAAAATGAATCCAAAGTGTAGAACACACAGAAGACCACCAATGTCTATTCACCCGACAAACCTTCTTCAAGACTCTAAGGGAGAAGTTCTGCCAAAAAACGGGGTCTCTTGGTCTGACCCTCAGAAGAATCGCGGCAAGTTCTTTCTACGCCTTTCGGGAATAATCCATCCCCCGATCTTCATTGGATCGTTCTGTGCCATCCCCCGATCTTCATTGGATCGTTCTGTGCCATCCACCGATCTTCATTGTATCGTTCTGTGCCATCCCCCGATCTTCATTGGATTGTTCTGTGCCATCCCCCGATCTTCATTGGATCGTTCTGTGCCATCCACCGATCTTCATTGGATCATTCTGTGCCATCCCCCGATCTTCATTGGATCGTTCTGTGCCATCCACCGATCTTCATTGGATCGTTCTGTGCCATCCCCCGATCTTCATTGGATCATTCTGTGCCATCCCCCGATCTTCATTGGATCGTTCTGTGCCATCCACCGATCTTCATTGTATCGTTCTGTGCCATCCCCCGATCTTCATTGGATCGTTCTGTGCCATCCCCCGATCTTCATTGGATCGTTCTGTGCCATCCCCCGATCTTCATTGGATCGTTCTGTGCCATCTCCCGATCTTCATTGGATCGTTCTGTGCCATCCCCCGATCTTCATTGGATCGTTCTGTGCCATCCCCCGATCTTCATTGTATCGTTCTGTGCCATCCCCCGATCTTCATTGGATCGTTCTGTGCCATCCCCCGATCTTCATTGTATCGTTCTGTGCCATCCCCCGATCTTCATTGGATCGTTCTGTGCCATCCCCCGATCTTCATTGGATCGTTCTGTGCCATCCCCCGATCTTCATTGGATCGTTCTGTTCCATCCCCCGATCTTCATTGGATCGTTCTGTGCCATCTCCCGATCTTCATTGGATCTTTCTGTGCCATCCCCCGATCTTCATTGGATCGTCTGTGCCATCCCCCGATCTTCATTGGATCGTTCTGTGCCATCCCCCGATCTTCATTGGATCGTTCTGTGCCATCCCCCGATCTTCATTGGATCGTTCTGTGCCATCCCCCGATCTTCATTGGATCGTTCTGTGCCATCCCCCGATCTTCATTGTATCGTTCTGTGCCATCCCCCGATCTTCATTGGATCGTTCTGTGCCATCTCCCGATCTTCATTGGATCGTTCTGTGCCATCCCCCGATCTTCATTGGATCGTTCTGTGCCATCCCCCGATCTTCATTGGATCGTTCTGTGCCATCCCCCGATCTTCATTGGATCGTTCTGTGCCATCTCCCGATCTTCATTGGATCCTTCTGTGCCATCTCCCGATCTTCATTGTATCGTTCTGTGCCATCCCCCGATCTTCATTGGATCGTTCTGTGCCATCTTCCGATCTTCATTGGATCTTTCTGTGCCATCCCCCGATCTTCATTGGATCGTTCTGTGCCATCCCCCGATCTTCATTGGATCGTTCTGTGCCTTCCCCCGATCTTCATTGGATCGTTCTGTGCCATCCCCCGATCTTCATTGGATCGTTCTGTGCCATCCCCCGATCTTCATTGGATCGTTCTGTGCCATCCCCCGATCTTCATTGGATCATTCTGTGCCATCCCCCGATCTTCATTGGATCGTTCTGTGCCATCCACCGATCTTCATTGTATCGTTCTGTGCCATCCCCCGATCTTCATTGGATCGTTCTGTGACATCTTCCGATCTTCATTGGATCGTTCTGTGCCATCTCCCGATCTTCATTGGATCGTTCTGTGCCATCCCCCGATCTTCATTGGATCGTTCTGTGCCATCCCCCGATCTTCATTGGATCGTTCTGTGCCATCTCCCGATCTTCATTGGATCGTTCTGTGCCATCCCCCGATCTTCATTGGATCGTTCTGTGCCATCCCCTGATCTTCATTGGATCGTTCTGTGCCATCCCCCGATCTTCATTGTATCGTTCTGTGCCATCCCCCGATCTTCATTGGATCGTTCTGTGCCATCCCCCGATCTTCATTGTATCGTTCTGTGCCATCCCCCGATCTTCATTGGATCGTTCTGTGCCATCCCCCGATCTTCATTGGATCGTTCTGTGCCATCCCCCGATCTTCATTGGATCGTTCTGTGCCATCCCCCGATCTTCATTGGATCGTTCTGTTCCATCCCCCGATCTTCATTGGATCGTTCTGTGCCATCCACCGATCTTCATTGGATCGTTCTGTGCCATCTCCCGATCTTCATTGGATCGTTCTGTGCCATCCCCCGATCTTCATTGGATCGTTCTGTGCCATCCCCCGATCTTCATTGGATCGTTCTGTGCCATCCCCCGATCTTCATTGGATCGTTCTGTGCCATCCCCCGATCTTCATTGGATCGTTCTGTGCCATCCCCCGATCTTCATTGGATCGTTCTGTGCCATCCCCCGATCTTCATTGGATCGTTCTGTGCCATCCACCGATCTTCATTGGATCGTTCTGTGCCATCCCCCAATCTTCATTGGATCGTTCTGTGCCATCCCCCGATCTTCATTGGATCGTTCTGTGCCATCCCCCGATCTTCATTGGATCGTTCTGTGCCATCTCCCGATCTTCATTGGATCCTTCTGTGCCATCTCCCGATCTTCATTGTATCGTTCTGTGCCATCCCCCGATCTTCATTGGATCGTTCTGTGCCATCCCCCGATCTTCATTGGATCGTTCTGTGCCATCCCCCGATCTTCATTGAATCGTTCTGTGCCATCCCCCGATCTTCATTGGATCGTTCTGTGCCATCTCCCGATCTTCATTGGATCCTTCTGTGCCATCTCCCGATCTTCATTGTATCGTTCTGTGCCATCCCCCGATCTTCATTGGATCGTTCTTTGCCATCCCCCGATCTTCATTGGATCGTTCTGTGCCATCCCCCGATCTTCATTGAATCGTTCTGTGCCATCCCCCGATCTTCATTGGATCGTTCTGTTCCATCCCCCGATCTTCATTGGATCGTTCTGTGCCATCCCCCGATCTTCATTGGATCGTTCTGTGCCATCTCCCGATCTTCATTGGATCTTTCTGTGCCATCCCCCGATCTTCATTGGATCGTTCTGTGCTTTCCCCCGATCTTCATTGGATCGTTCTGTGCCATCTCCCGATCTTCATTGGATCGTTCTGTTCCATCCCCCGATCTTCATTGGATCGTTCTGTGCCATCCCCCGATCTTCATTGGATCGTTCTGTTCCATCCCCCGATCTTCATTGGATCGTTCTGTGCCATCCCCCGATCTTCATTGGATCGTTCTGTGCCATCCCCCGATCTTCATTGGATCGTTCTGTGCCATCCCCCGATCTTCATTGTATCGTTCTGTGCCATCTCCCGATCTTCATTGTATCGTTCTGTGCCATCCCCCGATCTTCATTGGATCGTTCTGTGCCATCCCCCGATCTTCATTGAATCGTTCTGTGCCATCCCCCGATCTTCATTGGATCGTTCTGTGCCATCCCCCGATCTTCATTGGATCGTTCTGTGCCATCCCCCGATCTTCATTGGATCGTTCTGTGCCATCCCCCGATCTTCATTGGATCGTTCTGTGCCATCCCCCGATCTTCATTGGATCGTTCTGTTCCATCTCCCGATCTTCATTGGATCGTTCTGTGCCATCCCCTGATCTTCATTGGATCGTTCTGTGCCATCCCCTGATCTTCATTGGATCGTTCTGTGCCATCCCCCGATCTTCATTGGATCGTTCTGTGCCATCTCCCGATCTTCATTGGATCGTTCTGTGCCATCTCCCGATCTTCATTGGATCGTTCTGTGCCATCCCCCGATCTTCATTGGATCGTTCTGTGCCATCTCCCGATCTTCATTGGATCGTTCTGTGCCATCTCCCGATCTTCATTGGATCGTTCTGTGCCATCCCCCGATCTTCATTTGATCGTTCTGTGCCATCCCCCGATCTTCATTGGATCGTTCTGTGCCATCTTCCGATATTCATTGTATCGTTCTGTGCCATCCCCCGATCTTCATTGGATCGTTCTGTGCCATCTCCCGATCTTCATTGGATCGTTCTGTGCCATCCCCCGATCTTCATTGGATCGTTCTGTTCCATCCCCCGATCTTCATTGGATCGTTCTGTGCCATCTCCCGATCTTCATTGGATCGTTCTGTGCCATCCCCCGATCTTCATTGGATCGTTCTGTTCCATCCCCCGATCTTCATTGGATCGTTCTGTGCCATCTTCCGATCTTCATTGGATCTTTCTGTGCCATCCCCCGATCTTCATTGGATCGTTCTGTGCCATCCCCCGATCTTCATTGGATCGTTCTGTGCTTTCCCCCGATCTTCATTGGATCGTTCTGTGCCATCCCCCGATCTTCATTGGATCGTTCTGTGCCATCCCCCGATCTTCATTGGATCGTTCTGTGCCATCCCCCGATCTTCATTGGATCGTTCTGTGCCATCTCCCGATCTTCATTGGATCGTTCTGTGCCATCCCCCGATCTTCATTGGATCGTTCTGTGCCATCCCCCGATCTTCATTGGATCGTTCTGTTCCATCCCCCGATCTTCATTGGATCGTTCTGTGCCATCCCCCGATCTTCATTGGATCGTTCTGTGCCATCCCCCGATCTTCATTGGATCGTTCTGTGCCATCCCCCGATCTTCATTGGATCGTTCTGTGCCATCCCCCGATCTTCATTGTATCGTTCTGTGCCATCTTCCGATCTTCATTGGATCCTTCTGTGCCATCCCCCGATCTTCATTGGATCCTTCTGTGCCATCCCCCGATCTTCATTGGATCGTTCTGTGCCATCCACCGATCTTCATTGGATCGTTCTGTGCCATCCCCCGATCTTCATTGGATCGTTCTGTGCCATCCCCCGATCTTCATTGGATCGTTCTGTGCCATCCCCCGATCTTCATTGTATCGTTCTGTGCCATCCCCCGATCTTCATTGGATCGTTCTGTGCCATCTCCCGATCTTCATTGGATCGTTCTGTGCCATCCCCCGATCTTCATTGGATCGTTCTGTGCCATCCCCCGATCTTCATTGGATCCTTCTGTGCCATCCCCCGATCTTCATTGGATCGTTCTGTGCCATCCCCCGATCTTCATTGTATCGTTCTGTGCCATCCCCCGATCTTCATTGGATCGTTCTGTGCAATCCACCGATCTTCATTGGATCGTTCTGTGCCATCCCCCGATCTTCATTGGATCGTTCTGTGCCATCCCCCGATCTTCATTGTATCGTTCTGTGCCATCCCCCGATCTTCATTGGATCGTTCTGTGCCATCCCCCGATCTTCATTGGATCGTTCTGTGCCATCCCCCGATCTTCATTGGATCGTTCTGTGCCATCCCCCGATCTTCATTGGATCGTTCTGTGCCATCCCCCGATCTTCATTGGATCGTTCTGTGCCATCTCCTGATCTTCATTGGATCGTTCTGTGCCATCCCCCGATCTTCATTGGATCGTTCTGTGCCATCCCCCGATCTTCATTGTATCGTTCTGTGCCATCCCCCGATCTTCATTGGATCGTTCTGTGCCATCCCCCGATCTTCATTGTATCGTTCTGTGCCATCCCCCGATCTTCATTGTATCGTTCTGTGCCATCCCCCGATCTTCATTGTATCGTTCTGTGCCATCTTCCGATCTTCATTGGATCGTTCTGTGCCATCCCCCGATCTTCATTGTATCGTTCTGTGCCATCCCCCGATCTTCATTGGATCGTTCTGTGCCATCCCCCGATCTTCATTGGATCGTTCTGTGCCATCCCCCGATCTTCATTGGATCGTTCTGTGCCATCCCCCGATCTTCATTGGATCGTTCTGTGCCATCCCCCGATCTTCATTGGATCGTTCTGTGCCATCCCCCGATCTTCATTGGATCGTTCTGTGCCATCCCCCGATCTTCATTGTATCGTTCTGTGCCATCCCCCGATCTTCATTGGATCGTTCTGTGCAATCCACCGATCTTCATTGGATCGTTCTGTGCCATCCCCCGATCTTCATTGGATCGTTCTGTGCCATCCCCCGATCTTCATTGGATCGTTCTGTGCCATCCCCCGATCTTCATTGGATCGTTCTGTGCCATCCCCCGTTCTTCATTGGATCGTTCTGTGCCATCCCCCGATCTTCATTGGATCGTTCTGTGCCATCCCCCGATCTTCATTGTATCGTTCTGTGCCATCTCCCGATCTTCATTGGATCGTTCTGTGCCATCCCCCGATCTTCATTGGATCCTTCTGTGCCATCCCCCGATCTTCATTGGATCGTTCTGTGCCATCCCCCGATCTTCATTGGATCGTTCTGTGCCATCCCCCGATCTTCATTGGATCGTTCTGTGCCATCCCCCGATCTTCATTGGATCGTTCTGTGCCATCCCCCGATCTTCATTGGATCGTTCTGTGCCATCTCCCGATCTTCATTGGATCGTTCTGTGGTCGTACTTCTCATGTACACGTGATTCTTCCTTCAATGGAACGTGGAATATGACGGCCAATCACAGCCTGTGATGTCCATGGCGGATGGCGCTCAGCAAAGTCACCCCGGGGGACATTGATTTTCGTGTCACAACAAGTCACCAACAAGCCGGTCGCCATGTGTGAAGGTCAATATACATCCCAGAAACTAATTACCGGCCCTCTGCGAAGCAAATGAATAATGTGGAAATCCACATCGATCGGCGTCCGGGTTCTGGGCTCCCTTTATGTCCGGTAGGGATGAGGCTCAGAATGTGTGGTCAGTGGGAAATAACCGCGCCGAATTACTTGTAACCATAATGCTTTGCCTCACCGTTCAGCTGTGGCCAGAAGGGCGACATTGGCCAATAATGGTGGCTTTGTAATGATGCAACCGATCATATAACACTAATCCTGCGTACAGACGATCAGATGATCGGACATTCCGACAACAAAAACTTGGATCTTTTTCAGGTGGAATGTCGGCTCAAACTTGTCTTGCACACACGCGGTCACACAAATGTTGTTGGAAATTCCGATCGCCAAGAACGAGCGTTTCCGTCTCCTACTAGATTCAGAGCATGCGTGGAACTTTCTGCGTCGGGATTGTCCGCACACGATCGGAATTTAGGAGAACCGATTTTGTTGTCGAAAAATTTGAGAACCAGGTCTCAAATTTTTGTTGTCGGAGATTCCGACAGCAAATGTCCAATGGGGCGAATACACGGCGTCAGAATTTCCGACAACGAGCTCCCATCGAACGCTTGTTGTCGGAAATTCTGAGCTCACAATTCAGAGACCCAACAGTCCTTCTAAGCCCCGCCCTTTGTGTTTCTTCAGTTATAACTGCAAGCCCCCCCCCCCTTGCAATCTTATTTTAAGTATTAGGCGGCGTACACACGACCGAGGTTCTCGCTGGAAACCAGCGAGAACCTCTCTGGAAGCTGCATTCCAGCAAGGACCTCGGCCGTGTGTACACAGAGCGCTCGCCCCGCCCGTCGGGGATCCCGTCGAGCGAATAGAGAGCACGCTCTCTTTTTGCTCGACAGCCCGCCTGGATGAATGGCTGGTTGCCATTCCCGACGGGCGGGTCGCCGATTTCGACGGCCGGCAGAGAACCTCGACGGGCGGAACGATGTGTTCTGCCCGTCGAGGTTCTCTGCCGTGTGTACGCGGCTTTATTGTTTTGTTTTTTTCTTTTATTTAATCTTTTTTTTTTTTCATTTTCAACTACACTAAAAAAAATAGTTTTGGTATTTCGAGTTTCTTGGGTTGGGGATAAGTATTTCGCTAGGGGCTTTAGATGTGACTTCTGATGTGACTTCAGGTGTGACTACAGATGTGACTTCAGGTGTGACTTCAGGTGTGACTACAGATGTGACTTCAGGTGTGACTACAGATGTGACTTCAGGTGTGACTACAGATGTGACTACAGATGTGACTTCAGGTGTGACTACAGATGTGACTTCAGATGTGACTTCAGGTGTGACTTCAGGTGTGACTTCAGGTGTGACTTCAGGTGTGACTACAGGTGTGACTTCAGGTGTGACTACAGGTGTGACTACAGGTGTGACTTCAGGTGTGACTTCAGGTGTGACTACAGATGTGACTACAGATGTAACTTCAGGTGTGACTACAGATGTGACTTCAGGTGTGACTTCAGGTGTGACTACAGATGTGACTTCAGGTGTGACTACAGATGTGACTACAGATGTGACTTCAGGTGTGACTATAGATGTGACTACAGGTGTGACTTTAGGTGTGACTACAGGTGTGACTTTAGATGTGACTTCAGGTGTGACTTCAGGTGTGACTACAGATGTGACTACAGGTGTGACTTCAGGTGTGACTACAGGTGTGACTTCAGGTGTGACTTCAGGTGTGACTACAGATGTGACTACAGGTGTGACTTCAGGTGTGACTTCAGGTGTGACTACAGATGTGACTATAGATGTGACTTCAGGTGTGACTTCAGGTGTGACTTCAGGTGAGACTTCAGGTGTGACTACAGGTGTCACTACAGGTGTGACTTCAGGTGTGACTTCAGATGTGACTTCAGGTGTGACTTCAGGTGTGACTTCAGGTGTGACTTCAGATGTGACTTCAGGTGTGACTTCAGGTGTGACTTCAGGTGTGACTTCAGATGTGACTTCAGGTGTGACTTCAGGTGTGACTTCAGGTGTGACTTCAGGTGTGACTACAGATGTGACTACAGGTGTGACTTCAGGTGTGACTACAGGTGTGACTTCAGGTGTGACTACAGATGTGACTACAGGTGTGACTTCAGATGTGACTACAGATGTGACTACAGATGTGACTTCAGGTGTGACTTCAGGTGTGACTTCAGGTGTGACTTCAGGTGAGACTTCAGGTGTGACTACAGGTGTCACTACAGGTGTGACTTCAGGTGTGACTTCAGGTGTGACTTCAGGTGTGACTTCAGATGTGACTTCAGGTGTGACTTCAGGTGTGACTTCAGGTGTGACTCTTTTCTTATTATCTCTCTAACGTATTTCTCCTGGACCACACATGGCCTGAAAGACTCAACACTGGGGGAACAGACGTGGGAGGAAAAGGAGGACTTGCGGCTCTTTGGGCCAGCGGGATCCTGTGCCTGTTGCCTTCTTCCCTGTGATGCTGAGGCAGCCGTTGGTAAAAGGGGAGGAGGAGGAGGAGGAGGAGGGGGAGGGGAGGGTTGGGGTACTTCTGGTGAGAAGGAAGAGGAATTTGGGCTTTAAGGGGGATTCATGAACCCTCCCAAGGTTGATATGAGGGAAGACTGCTGAGGAAAAGTTTATCCTCAGAAAATCAAGGATTTAGGGACTTCTGTTACAGGCAATTTGGGGTCAGTATACCTGGGCAAGGACCCCCGAATTTGGATAATCCAGAGGAGAGACCACATTTGGGGGCACAACCTATTAGATCTCTGAAAAAAGGGTAAAATGGCACATCTACTGCCACCGCCTCCGAGAGAGGCCAAAACTCAGCACTGTGAGGAGGTTCTGCACAAAGAACCCCTCAGATGAACCCCATGTCTCCGATCTTCTGATCCCTGAGAGGAGGAGTGACGGCCAAGTCAGCCCAAAGAAGAAGCTGTGGGACCATCAGGTCCAGATCCCAGGCAGAGACTTTCAATAGTGAGGAACTCATGGACTATTGGGTGTCCTGCCCCCCCCCCCCCCCACACACACACCACACACCACACAACCCCACACACCACCACCAAAAATGATACCTGCCCCCATTACCAGCTTCTGTCACCTCTTCAGGCCTGCCAGACAATGTTTCCAGAAGCTGCATCTCAAGTCTCATATTTGCTTCAGGGTATCTCCTCATAAATGTCCTCTATAGCTGTGCCCGGCTCCCTATGAATGGCCTCCATGGCAGTGCCCATCTCCTGATAAATGTCCTCTATGGCAGTGCCCATCTCCTGATAAATGTGTTCTATGGCAGTGCCCGGCTCCCCATGAATGGCCTCCATGGCAGTGCCCGGCTCCTCATAAATGTCCTCTATAGCTGTGCCCGGCTGCTCATAAATGTCCTCCATGGCAGTGCCCGGCTCCTCATAAATGTCCTCTATGGCTGTGCCCGGCTCCCCATGAATGGCCTCCATGGCAGTGCCCGGCTGCTCATAAATGTCCTCCATGGCAGTGCCCGGCTCCTCATAAATGTCCTCTATGGCTGTGCCCGGCTCCCCATGAATGGCCTCCATGGCAGTGCCCGGCTGCTCATAAATGTCCTCCATGGCAGTGACTAGCTCCTCATAAATGCCCTCTATGGTAGTGCCCATCTCCTGATAAATGTCCTCTATGGCAGTGCCCATCTCCTGATAAATGTCCTCTATGGCAGTGCCCATCTCCTGATAAATGTGTTCTATGGCAGTGCCCGGCTCCCCATGAATGGCCTCCATGGCAGTGCCCGGCTCCTCATAAATGTCCTTAATGGCAGTGCCTGACTCCTCATAAATGTCCTCTATGGCAGTGCCCGGCTCCTCATAAATGTCCTCTATGGCAGTGCCTGGCTCCCCATGAATGGCCTCCATGGCAGTGCCCGGCTCCTCATAAATGTCCTTAATGGCAGTGCCCGGCTCCTCATAAATGTCCTCTATGGCAGTGCCCGGCTCCCCATGAATGGCCTCTATGGCAGTGCCCGGCTCCTCATAAATGACCTCTATGGCAGTGCCCGGCTCCTCATAAATGACCTCTATGGCAGTGACTAGCTCCTCATAAATGTCCTCTATGGTAGTGGCCATCTCTTGATAAATGACATCTATGGCAGTGCCCATCTCCTGATAAATGTCCTCTATGGCAGTGCCCAGCTCTCCATGAATGTCCTCTATGGCAGTGCCCGGCTCCTCATAAATGACCTCTATGGCAGTGCCCGACTCCTCATAAATGTCCTGTATGGCAGTGCCCATCTCCTGATAAATGTCCTCTATGGCAGTGTCCGGCTCCCCATGAATGTCCTGTATGGCAGTGCCCGGCTCCCCATGAATGGCCTCTATGGTAGTGGCCATCTCCTGATAAATGACATCTATGGCAGTGCCCATCTCCTGATAAATGTCCTGCATGGCAGTGCCCATCTCCTGATAAATGTCCTGCATGGCAGTGCCCATCTCCTGATAAATGTGCTCTATGGCAGTGCCCGGCTCCCCATGAATGTCATCTATGGCAGTGCCCATCTCCTGATAAATGTCCTCTATGGCAGTGCCCGGCTCCCCATGAATGTCCTGTATGGCAGTGCCCGGCTCCTCATAAATGACCTCTATGGCAGTGCCCGGCTCCTCATAAATGACCTCTATGGCAGTGCCCGACTCCTCATAAATGTCCTGTATGGCAGTGCCCGGCTCCCCATAAATGTCCTCTATGGCAGTGCCCGACTCCTCATAAATGTCCTGTATGGCAGTGCCCATCTCCTGATAAATGTCCTGTACGGCAGTGCCCATCTCCTGATAAATGTCCTGTACGGCAGTGCCCGGCTCCTCATAAATGACCTCTATGGCAGTGCTCGACTATTCATAAATGTCCTGTATGGCAGTGCCCATCTCCTGATAAATGTCCTCTATGGCAGTGCCCGGCTCCCCATGAATGTCCTGTATGGCAGTGCCCGGCTCCCCATAAATGTCCTCTATGGCAGTGCCCGACTCCTCATAAATGTCCTGTATGGCAGTGCCCATCTCCTGATAAATGTCCTGTACGGCAGTGCCCGGCTCCTCATAAATGACCTCTATGGCAGTGCCCGACTCCTCATAAATGTCCTGTATGGCAGTGCCCGGCTCCCCATAAATGACCTCTATGGCAGTGCCCGGCTCCTCATAAATGTCCTGTATGGCAGTGCCCGGCTCCCCATAAATGTCCTCTATGGCAGTGCCCGGCTCCCCATAAATGTCCTGTACGGCAGTGCCCATCTCCTGATAAATGTCCTGTACGGCAGTGCCCATCTCCTGATAAATGTCCTGTACGGCAGTGCCCATCTCCTGATAAATGTCCTGTATGGCAGTGCCCGGCTCCTCATAAATGACCTCTATGGCAGTGCCCGACTCCTCATAAATGTCCTGTATGGCAGTGCCCGGCTCCCCATAAATGACCTCTATGGCAGTGCCCGGCTCCTCATAAATGTCCTGTATGGCAGTGCCCGGCTCCCCATAAATGTCCTGTATGGCAGTGCCCGGCTCCCCATAAATGTGCTCTATGGTAGTGCCCGGATCCTCATAAATGTCCTCTATGGTAGTGCCCGGCTCCCCATAAATGTCCTCTATGGCAGTGCCCGGCTCCCCATAAATGTCCTCTATGGCAGTGCCCGACTCCTCATAAATGTCCTGTATGGCAGTGCCCGGCTCCCCATAAATGTCCTCTATGGTAGTGCCCATCTCCTGATAAATGTCCTGTATGGCAGTGACTGGCTCCCCATAAATGTCCTCTATGGTAGTGCCCATCTCCTGATAAATGTCCTGTATGGCAGTGACTGGCTCCCCATAAATGTCCTCTATGGTAGTGCCCATCTCCTCATAAATGTCCTGTATGGCAGTGCCCGGCTCCCCATAAATGTCCTCTATGGCAGTGCCCGGCTCCCCATAAATGTCCTCTATGGCAGTGCCCGGCTCCCCATAAATGTCCTCTATGGTAGTGCCCATCTCCTGATAAATGTCCTGTATGGCAGTGCCCGGCTCCCCATAAATGTCCTCTATGGCAGTGCCCATCTCCTGATAAATGTCCAGTATGGTAGTGCCCAGCTCCTAATAAATGTCCCCCCCCCCCCATAGACTTTAATGGGATTTGTCGTGGAAATTAGTTTCCTGAATTTCCATCAGGATTTGGTGAACCCCGTGAATGGAACCCAGGCAGACCCGCCCATCCCTAATCCCGGTATACAGAAGAGAACAATCTCTAGAGACTTGCTCTTTGTTTTCTCGGTTATATTTGCTTTAGTAATCCTGGTGGTGACAGAAAGATTCCCGCCTGCATGAGTGGCATCAAGTCAGGCACACAGCGGCCTGGCAGTCTATGGTGACTCGTGACGGAGGAGAAATGTCCGCTTATTCAATACACTGCAAGGAGCAAAGGGCACAGCCTGTTATGGGGGTAACTACAGCCAGGCCTGTCGCTACAGGAAAGGCAAAACAAACAATTGCTTGGGGCCCCAAACTGGCCTGGGGCCCCCAACTTCCCCTTCCCAGGAAATAGCATGGCCAAGCTCCTCTTCCTTCCACCTGGAGTCCTGTCAGTCAGGCCGGGTACCGCGTGCGGTACAGGAGATTCAGTTTCCTGTTCACGGCCGGACTGACAGGAAGTGCACACTGAGTGCTCACTTCCTGTCAGTCCGGACAGGAAGACAGGAAACTGAATCTCCTGTACCGCACGGTACCCGGCCCAGCCCAGGGACTGGGTAAGAGGCAGGGGGAAGAGGAGCTCGGCCACGCTACAGCGGCAGCCTACAGGGAAGAAGGGGAGGTAAGAATAGAAAAAAATGTTGTGTAGCGTTAACGTAGGCTTTGCATGCAGGGGGGGAGCTTGGGGGGGCCCCATTTTGCTTGGGGCCCCAAATTCCTTCAAACAACCCTGCCTACAGCAACCAACCCAATCCATTCACTGAACACCAACCGGCATTGGTGGAATCTACTGGATTGCTGGGATTTATGTACTTGGCGTGTAGAACTTTGCTCCTTGGACTGAGATATAAAAGGAGAAAACCAGGAGGAAAGATCTTGTGTGGTGAGAGTCATACCTTCATGGGTGCTCCATTCTCCTAAGGATGACTTCGAGACACGGACTAGGACTGATATACAGGAAGAAGAACAGTGACGGTGTCCTTCCTAGGGGATATCAAGTCAAGTCTTCAAAAGACGTCCATTGCAAAGTGACAAGCCGGCTCAGTGTCACATCTCCGGTACATCAACTCAGGGTGACGGACGGCCTTTACACTTCCCCGCATAGGTGACTGCCATTGGTTTACATCTTATGCATTGTACACGCGTACAGGATTTCCGACTGGAAAAGTTCCAGTCGGAAATCCCGAGGGGAGAGCCGAGAACCTGATCAGTTCAGTCTTTTCTCTACACACGATGGAGCTTTGGGCGGGAATCCCGGTCATCTGTATGCTCCATCGTAATTTTTCCCAAAGAAAAACTGCCAAAAACATTTGGGCAAAGGTCCGCCGGATTTCCCAATGGGAAAAAAGAGAACTGTCTGGTGGTGAGGAGCAAACACACAACGGGATTCCCAGCCAAAAGCTCTGCTCACAGTTTTCCCGATCGTGTGTACGAGGCTTGACACTGATTTATGGTGTGGAGGAAGTCTTCTGCCAATCAGAGAAATCCTGCCATTGGCAGCTCCAGATCTCCAGAGTCCTGCTGCTTGACCACCCCTCCCCTGCTAGTGCGTAGCATGGGATGTCGGCGCCTGGAGCAAGGTAAGTCATTTGTGCCCCCTGATCAACGGACTTACCTATTTTCAGCTAGCTCCAGTCTGGTCACATGATACACTGTGTGAGACAGCGGTGGCTGCAGGGAAGAGGAGAGCGTGCTTGGTAATGACTGGTAAAGTGGTGACATCATGCATATGTTCCTATGTCCCATCTGTTGTTGGCGCTCCCTCCTCTTCACACTCGTGACAGCGCCCCTCTAAATTTTGCGCCCGGGGCGGTGGTTCCCCTTGCACCCCCCACACTACGCCACTGTCACCAGTTGCTCCATCTGGTAATCTTCATATGGGGTCCTTCTGAAGACTTGAGTAGAAATCTCCATTCAGGTGCCAGGGATTTACACAATATGGCCGTGATTCAGATACATTGGCGTATCTTTGTGCGGGCGTAGTGTATCTTCTTTACGCTACGCCGCCACAATTTAGAGAGGCAAGTACAGTATTCATCAAGCACTTGTTTCTTAAGTTGCGGCGGCGCAGCGTAAATGGGTCGCCTAATTCAAAGTAGGAAGGAGGTGGGCATTTGGATCTTTGCTTGATCCAACAGCCAGGATATGCCTCCTGGGATGCATAGATGACAGCCTGGTTCCGCAGGGCACTTTTGAGGCTATATTAAGAAGCCTATTCCAGGCTCACAAGGTAATTGCTCAAAAATGGCAGGCGCAGTCCCCTCCCTCTATAAAAGACTGGACAGTAGCCATGAATCAAACAATCTCAAATGAAAGAGTGTACATCACTAAACAGGGGAAATTTTCCAAATTTAATACACTATGGAGCCCATGGCAGCGAGGAGCTGAGAATTCCTTCTCACTTAGAGATTCCTGAGACCACCCTTATTGGATTCACTGAGATCCACATCAACAGGAATAGTTCCTGACAAGACCTGGGTGGTAGCTTTTATGGCTGGATCTCCTTGGTTGGCTACTACGGGCTCTCCGCTAGTAAATGACACGACCTTTGATATCCCTGTGTTAGACGTTACCGAGTTCATATGCTCTCGAATGTAAGGGGGTAGGATGGGCGGGAGGGGGGGCGGAGGGTGTTGCACATAGCTACAACATAATCAACAAGACTTAGATTTCTCTAGTCTGCTACACGAGATATTAATTGAGATTTGATTTACACTGTTCTGTATCTTTTACCACTTTGTATGCAAATTGAATATATATTCGCTGGTTGGATTGTAAAATGGTTTTAAAACAATAATGGAAAGGAAAAAAATAAAAAATAAATGATAAAAAAAAAAAGGAAGGAGGTGGGCGTCATCTATTTAAATTAAGCGTGACCCCATGCAAATGAATGGCCGGTCCAACTGGGCATGTACGGGCATGCTCAGAATCACGTTGCATATACTCACTAAGATACGTCGGCTCAAAGCCTATGACGTGAACGTAACCTACGCACAGCCCTAATTACGTAGTACTACGTAAACGGCGTACGCGACGTAAAATTCAACGGCGTCGTTTCCTGGCCCATACCTTTGCATTAGCTGCGCCTGCTATATGAGGGGTAACTTTACGCTGGACGTAAGCCTTACGCAAATCGCGTATATGAAGAAGCCGGGCGCATCTACGTTCGTGAATCAGCGTATCCTACTCATTTGCATATTTAAAATGGGAACGCTGAATGCGTCCAGCGGAACTATGCGCCCACGATACGGCAGCGTAGGCAAGTTACGTCGGACGGATGAAGCCATGTTTTTCGGCGTATCTCGCTTTGTGAATCGACGCAAAGATGCGACGGCGCACATTTGAAATTATGGCGGCGTATCTGGAGATACACCGACGTAAATCGTTTCTGAATACAGGCCTTTGTCTTCTTCTCAACCTCCTCTGGCCAGAGCCCAAAGTGGCCAAAAGTCTGAATAGACACAGTTGCGGATTGGCCTCCTACAGTCCATGGCCATTAGCTTAGACTTCTGCTGGGCCAGGAACACCTATCTCATCACTGCATTGCATCACATCTTAAGGGGTCCTCCGCTATCTCTACATTCATATGACTGTAGCGCTCACCCCCGAAGGAGCCGCTGATTAGTTTGGGACCGGCATGTTAGTAAGGTGACCAGATTTTTAAAATGAAATCCGGGGACATATTTTTTGTTTACTAGTAATGGCAACAATCAGCGACTCTCTGCCCGTCGCTGCCCGCCTCCCAGCCTCTCAAGTCTTACTCTTCGTGCCCCGGCTACTACTGGATGGGGAGCGGAGGAAGATCACTCCCCCAGGGAAGGCAAGGAGATAAGAAGGTGGCTGGCCAAGATTTGTGCCAAGGCAGAAGAACATGTGAGCGAAGCTAAATGGGCATGCGCCCGAAACTGAAGAAATATTCCCTCCACTCCGACCAGCACATGATCATCAGAAAGGGGCACAGATAATGGGAAAAATACAACCCCCTATGCTAGTAGGCACGGCGGAGCGGGGGGGTGTAATTCTAATTTTTTTATTTTAATTCTGCACTGACTGTCTTTGAAATTGCCCCTGCCCCTTATTAAATCCAATCTGGGGACAAAACCAGGGACAGACTTGGTCCAGGGACAGTGTCCTCAATCAGGGGACTGTTCCCTGAAACTGGGGATGTCTGGTCACCCTAATGTTAGGTTACCAGTGATTCTTGTCTAGGGATAATATTAGTGAGAGTGGTTAAAGAGCAAGTGGCCAGACGTCAACTTGAGTTTTCAGTGCTTTATTCCAAGGCCCAACATGGCCGACATCAACATGACACACGGTAGAGGAAAGGTTGATGAGCAAAGAGAGAACTGCAGTATCAGGCCTTGGATGTGAAAGAGAGAGAGAGCAAACCTGCTCTCAACATCGTCAAGTTCAAACGTCGCCACTCTCACCAGAGTGGGTAAAGTTCCCGGGACAGGCGATTCACTTGAGCCCGGCAGCCGAAGGGCCACTTTTACACAAAGTCACTGGGAGGAAACAGGGCCTCTGCCACAGGCCTGGTGAATTTCTCTTAGGTTTGTCAAAGGTTAGAACCAATAAATCCTCCCAGTAATTCCAATTTCAAGGTCACCGATTGACAGCTGAAGTGTACCTGTCATGTGGCGTGGTGACTGGATCCCCGGTGGTTCATCCAGGCCTCGCAGACAACCTCTGCCTCTGGGTTCTCCCGAGCCGATCCCCCACCGTTCAGCACCCGCTTAGAATCTGGACCCAGCAAGCCCCTCTCTGCATCAGAATAAGGTTCCGCTGGGTACACAACCTCGGCCAGGCAGGCCTCGATGGCGGGGCCCATGGATGCGCACACCCTGAAGGTGGATGCCGCACCTGGAACTCGGGCCCTGCATAGCACAACTCTCACAGGTGACTGCCCCAGATATACCCTCCTGCCAGCATGTCCAGAGGAGGAAACGCTCCTCTGATTGGCTGCTGGGAGAAACTGGATCTGACAGAACCCCCTCTAGCGCTGACTGTCACTCAGGGGTAATAACATGATGGAGAAGTAGATGTAGTGGTGGATGGAGAGGTGGCTCCTCACTAATTCCAATGAGTGAGGAGGGAACAGAGAGCCGCTGAGAGCCTGAGCCGGCCGCTCCCACCCCCTCCACGGCCCAGCGCTCCGGTGAGTGAGGAAGGAGCAGAGAGCCGCTGAGAGCCTAAGCCGGCCACTCCCGCCCCCTCCACAGCCCAGCGCTCTGGTAAATGAGGAGGGAGCAGAGAGCCGCTGAGAACCTGAGCTGGCTGCTCCCGCCCCCTCCACGGCTCAGCTCTCCAGTGAGTGAGGAGGGAGCAGAGAGCCACTGAGAGCCTGAGCCGGCCACTCCCGCCCCCTCCACGGCCCAGCACTCAGGTGAGTGAGGAAGGAGCAGAGAGCCGCTGAGATCCTGAGCCGGCCGCTCCCGCCCCCTCCACAGCCCAGCGCTCCGGTGAGTGAGGAGGGAGCAGAGAGCGGTGACCATGAGCTGCGAGAACTGAGCGATCGGTGATGTTTGATCACTCGGTTCTCAGTGTTAAAGCCGGCGGGGGACAGATGCAGCAACCAGCTAGGTAATTATGAATCTTAAAAAATAAAAATAAATACTTCTCTTTTAAAGTGTCCCAAATTGGGAACGATGTTACCCGACAGCGCCACCTCAGCTTTTGTACAATCACCAAAAAACCCTCTGTATTTGGGAAGATATCTGCGTATGGCAGGATCCAGGAATGAATGAAAGTTATTCTTACTATTCAACATGAAATATCCTTCCACCAATCTCTGTCTCCTGAGAGATGAATGGAATGATTTGCCATTGGTCGGGGTCACTATGACGGCACTCTGTATGCTCCTCCAAGATCTTCCACCCACCTACCTAATAAAACTGTCTCCTTTCTTTTCACAGATTCCATTACTTGATGATGAGAAGGTGAGTGGCCTTATATATGGATCCGATCTACAATACACATCCATTACCAGTATCTAGGTCATTGGATCTTCTTCTCAGGCATTGTATATGTAAAGTATTCTCATTGTAACCCCCCCCCCCCCCATTCAATGGACGGTGTACATAGGTGAAGGGGTAACATGCGTGTGATGACCATACTCAGCATAATTGTTATACTTGTGCGTCTTCAGATATACAAAAAGATTGTTTCTTCTACACATGTGCAATCACTTTTGGTACTAATACATTTTTGGTTATTGGGTGATTCAGATGTATTCGAATCTCCAAATTAAATAGTAACACATTTAGCTGAAATTCATTAAAGCTCATTTTGTTTTATTCCTTTTCTAAAAAATTCCAAATTTTCAGAAAATATTTAATCTCAGATCGGTGGAAAAATGATCAACCAATTGGAATTATATGTGAAGAAATAGCTGGTTGTTATTGAGCGGGCCGGGAAGCCAGCCCTCCTCCTTACCAACCACGAGTCATCAGCTGTCAGCGGGCTGGGAAGCCAGCCCCCCTCCTTACCAACCACGAGTCATCAGCTGTCAGGGGGCTGGGAGGCCAGTCGCCTGCGTCCTTACCAACCACGAGTCCTCAGCCGTCAGCGAGCCGGGAAGCCGGCCGTCCACGTCCTTGCCAACCAAGAGTCATTGCAATGGAATGACCCGTGACAACCAGAGACTTTGGAAGGATGAGAGATACTCCTGTGCTAGCGGCACTAATAACTCCTGAGTCTAAGTTCACCCTGTGCCCCTTTTGGGCGTAGGGTGGCTAATAAAATCATAATTCATGTATTACATGAGATGGGACATTACTGATAGTTCATATTGCAGGATGTCTTGAGATATTACAAGTTGTTGGCTTACTCAATGTAGGGACACATGCTTTTGAGAGGTGTTAATTACATCTACTCCTAGATATTTCATTGTCCATTGTGTGAGGCTCTGTGTTTACGCTTAAAAGATTGTGTATTGTGCTAAAGATCAGACGTCTCTCTTCAGGTGTATTGAATTAGCATATGAATTATGTTTAGTAAGGAATGTGACTTCTCAGGGGTAGTAATTAGATCATTTTTATTATAGACCGGCGCCAAAGTGTCTCTCTAAAATCTGTATTGAAGCCCCCAGTGTGTGATGAGGGGGGTGGAGATTTTATTGCCCCTTTGATTACTGTCACATGCTTGTAACTGCATAAAAAGCTGAGAAGAGACCATTAAAGTGTTCATTCATTTTGAAGCAGAGAACAGAGCTGAGTCTCGTTATTCTGGGGAATTGATATGGATCGTGTATGCAGGATTGTCAGAGTGTCGGCTTAGCTGTCTTGTCTTGGGTTGATGGAAGGTCGTAAACGGTGGTGACCATTACAAGTGGTGGCAGCAGTGGGATGATTCCATCGCCAAAAGGACGGCTACAAGGACACAGGACAATGGAGACGGTGTATGAACGGATGAAGCTCTCTACCCTCATGGACTTACTGGAGAGCCGGGGCAGACCGGCCAGCAACCGTAAGAAAAGGGACATTATCGCAGAACTTGTCAAAATGGATAGAGCTGAGAGGCCCAGCGTAACAGACAGGACACCCAAGGAAGATTTTTTTGATTGGGCTGTTAAACGTGGACTGGCACAGTATGGTCCTAATCCTCCACCGGAGATTATAGACCGGGTTATAGCCGCTGTAGATGCCACTTGGCTACAGCAAAGAGGTGCTGCAGCAGCAGAAGTCACAGCAGCACCAACTGAAGAGAGAGGAGAGGTGCAGATACCAGTCTCCATGAAAGAGGAATTCCAAAGGAGGTTACAAGAGATGCAGATACAGCACAGTATCAGGACCAGTATCAGAGGAGGTCCTGCTGGGATGGGCGGATGTGATTCGGAACACCAAGGAAAGGTCCTGCCCTCCATCTATGTAAGGTACTGGCCGCAGTATGACGTACGAATGCCGTTGTTGGGGGAACAACCGAAGCAGGAGTGGACAGCTGAGTTAAGCAGGCTGATCCGGGCAGAGATGCAGCTGGACGAGAGCTACAGAGCCCTCCGGTGATATGTAGCCCAAGAGTACCCGTGGTCAGCGGATGACAGCCCCACAGAAGGCTATGACTATGATGGCCTGGGACTGTTGTATTGGAGGATGTCCAGTGATCCAGACTTCGGGATGATCGGGAGTGGCGCTTGGAGGACATAATGGAGCACAGAGAGGAAAAATTGAATATCTCGGAAGGCCACTGGTTACAGGAAGATTTGGAGTTTCTGACCATTTAGGAATGGGAGCTGGAGATCGCCTACAGACAGCTGCTGGACTCTGCTCAGCAGCAGGGTGGGGCTCCTGTTGCCTGGGACTATGAGGAAATTTAAGATGACAACTATGAAATCCTGGCTGATGAATCGGCAGTGGAAAATCTGAAGATTGCCATTCCTAAAGCCGAAGCGGATGATGTGGAGTTCCAGGGAGCCGGGGCAGTTGGCCCCTCTCTCCAGCGACAAGCTGAGGTTGTAAAGCTTTTACTCCCAGATAAATCACTGGCAACAGAGCATCATGCTACTGGCCGCTGCATACAACTGCAGCTTGAGCTGACATTGGGGGATGGGACTGTGGTCTCCCCTCACCGCAACCCAGCAGAAGAGCTGGCAACAGAGCAGAGTGCCACAAGTTTCTGCTCTCAACTAACAGAAGAGGGGGTTCCTGTGGTAGTGGATGGGACTGTGGTCTCCACTCACAGCAACCCAGCGGAAGAGCTGGCAACAGAGCAGAGTGCCACAAGCTTCTGCTCTCAACTAACAGAAGAGGGGGTTCCTGGGGTAGTGGATGGGACTACAGTCTCCACTGACACAACCCCAGAAAATGGTGCGGCATTGGTACAGGAGGATGTCGGCTTTGCTTTGTAAGCACCAGGGGATTTTCACCTACCACCAGTGGATGGGACTTCAGTCTCCACTGGTATACCCCAGGAATGGGGGGCAGTTGGCCCAGATCCCCAACAACATTATGGACTGAGCCCAGTCACCCTGTCTCCTCCCCAGTGGCTGAAAGGACTCCAGGGAGAAGGGCCAGTCCAGGCATCTCCCCAGCGGCAGGCGTGTTCTCTGAGAGAGGCAGAGGTTGGGGGGGTGCGTAATGCTCAGTTTGGAGCCATTTATTTGGGGTACAGTATGGATACCAGCATTGGAGGACTGGAACTACTGACCAACTTCGGAGTCAAGCCGTTTGGGGTTCCCTCCTGTGTCAGTCATCAGCTGTCAGCGGGTGGGGAAGCCGCCCCCTGCGTCTTTACCAACCATGAGTCCTCAGCTGTCAGAGGGCCTGGAAAGCAGGATGCCCATGTCCTTACCAAACATGAGCCATCAGATGTCAGCGGGCAGGGAAGCTGCCCCCCCTGCGTCCTTAAAAACAAAAGACAATCCGCGCTAACACCCCTAAAACTAGTTAATATATAGATATAAAAACCGTGAAACCGTGAACAATAATAAATGAAAAAATGCTGCACCTTAATACAAAGAAGCCCAATATAAGGCTCCACAAAACATATATAGACAAAAGACAAAAGTGCGCAACAATGTAACATATATATAAAAAAATATGTGTTGGTACTTCCACAGCAAACTAATAATGATGGAAGAAAAATTAAATAGAAATATATAGGTGCAAATACCTGCGTCCTTACCAACCATGAGTCCTCAGCTGTCAACGGGCGGGGAAGCCGCCCCCCCTGCGTCCTTACCAACCATGAGTCCTCAGCTGTCAGCTGGCATGGGGCCACATGTCCTCAACATGAGGGGGCTGCTTTGGGGCAGGGGGAGCTTTGCCCCCCACCCTAAAGCACCTTGTCCTGATGTTGATGGGGACAAGGCCCTCTTCTCCACAACCCTGGGCGGTAGTTGTGGGGGTCTGTGGGCAAGGGGCTTATTGGAATCTGGAAAACCCTTTTAACAAGGGAGCCCCCAGATTCTGGCCCCTATTGTAAACAAATCCCCAACAACCAGCTATTCTTTACACAATTTGAATCGGTCAATCATTTTTCGACCAATCCGAAAATTTGGAATTAATTCAAAAAAATAATATAGAAGTGAATAGAGAAGTAGATGGAGAGGTGGATGGAAAGGTGGATGGAAAGGTGGATGGAAAGGTGGATGGAGAAGTGAATGTAGAGGTAGATGGAGAAGTGGATGGAGAGGTGGTTGGAGAAGTGGATGGAGAGTTGGATGAAGAGGTGGATGGAGAGGTGGATGGAGAAGTGGATAGAGAAGTGGATGGGGAGGTGGATGGAGAGGTGGATGAAGAGGTGGATGGAGAGGCGGATGGAGAAGTGGATGGAGAAGTAGATAGAGAAGTGGATGGAGAGGTGGATGGAGAAGTGGATATAAAAGTGGATGGAGAGGTGGATGGAGAAGTGGATGTGGTGATGGACGGAGAGGTGGATGGAGAAGTGGATAGAGAAGTGGATGGAGAGGTGGATGGAGCGGTGGATGGAAAAGTAGTTGGAGAAGTGGCTGGAGAGGTAGATGGAGCGGTGGATGGAGAAGTGGTTGGAGAGGTGGATGGAGAGGTGGATGGAGAAGTGGTTGGAGAGGTGGATGGGGAGGTGGATGAAGAATTGGATGAAGAAGTGGATGGGGAGGTGGATGGAGAGGTGGATGAAGAGGTGGATGGAGAGGCGGATGGAGAAGTGGATGGAGAAGTAGATAGAGAAGTGGATGGAGAGGTGGATGGAGAAGTGGATATAGAAATGGATGGAGAGGTGGATGGAGAAGTGGATGTGGCGATGGACGCAGAGGTGGGTGGAAAGATGGATGGAAAAGTGGCTGGAGAGGTAGATGGAGCGGTGGATGGAAAAGTAGTTGGAGAAGTGGCTGGAGAGGTAGATGGAGCGGTGGATGGAGAAGTGGTTGGAGAGGTGGATGGAGAGGTGGATGGAGAAGTGGTTGGAGAGGTGGATGGGGAGGTGGATGAAGAATTGGATGAAGAAGTGGATGGAGAGTTGGATGGGGAGGTGGATGGAGAGTTGGATGGAGAGGTGAATGGAGAAGTGGATGGAGAAGTGGATGTGGCAATGGATGGAGAGGTGGATGGAGAACTAGGGAGCTCCCTCAAGGGGCCCGACAACTTTGTGCTCCATCTCCAGTTCTACCACCCAACAACTCCTCCCCACCTGGGCTGACCCTGGTTATTTCAAGGAGTCCTGCCTTCTACCAAGTTGGGGATTGGTCAAGACACCTCAGACAGCTCCACCCCCCCACCTCTCTTCTAGAATCCTCTAGAAGGAAAAGGGAGGTGACAGTGGAGTGATACTATCTATGAGTCACAGCTGCTATTCTGAGCCACTCCCAGCCCACACAGATCCTGCACTTACAAAAATCATCACTTCTAGCACCTACCTAAGTAGAGGGTTAGTTCTGCATAAAACATTTTAGTGTCATTTCATGAGATAATTTATGGGGGCGTGGTTAGTGGCAGAATTAGGGGTGGGGACAGGGTAGGGGTTGGGTGGGGCAATTTGTGGTGAGTAACCCTTAAAGCCTGGCTAGCTCAGAACTTGAAATTTCGAGCCCTGTAATAGAATATCGGCAACTTCCAAAGTTTGAATTTAGAAAAGAACCATCTATTCTTCACAATGAATTTGGATCGCTTCAATATTCTCTAATTTGATTTGAATACTTTGAATCCATTGGACAAAATTGAATCTGGTTGAAAACAAATAAACAAATGAATCCAAAATGTAAAAAAAAATCTCTGCACGTGTATAATTGTCATACATGAGTCTTTCACATCTTTCAAGAAAATTGAACATAAACTTTCTGTGGATTGACTTTCAGCTCGGAGGATATGATGGACGATGATGTCATTCCCTACAAGAAGAAATACGAGGATGAGGAGGGTATGTGAAAACGGTGGGGGAGGAGGGTTGCTTGCTATTATGGTGGGGGGTTCTATTATGGTGGGGAGTACCATATGAGGATGAGAAGGTTATGTAGGAAGGGTGATGGGGGGGAGGGGTTCTATTATGGTGGGGGTACCATAGGTAGGAGGAGGAAGTTGGTATGTAGGAAGGGTGGTGGAGGTTCTATTATGGCCAGAAGTACCATAGGAGGATGAGGAGGGTATGAAAGAAGGGTGGTGGTGAGTTCTATCATGGTGGGGGTACCTTATTTGGCTGTGAGGATGCAGTGTTAAATTGGATTAGATCCTTTTTGTCAGAAAGAACGCACTCCATAAAAATGGCGTCGTACCGCTCAAACACCCTGTCATTGACCTGCGGGGTACCTCAGGGCTCTGCCCTCTCTCCCCTATTCTTTAACTGCTATATGCGCCCACTTGCCGACCTCATTACTAGCTATGGTCTAGGCTGCCAGATCTATGCGGATGACACACAGATCTTGGCAGACCTTGCAAGTGGACCTAATATGCCTGAGCAGCTGAATAAGGGACTATCTAACATCCAACAATGGATGGACACAAACAGGCTAGGCCTTAACGCCGACAAAACGGAGCTATTGCTGATCGGCCCACAGGCCAACTCTACCTTTTTACCTGCCTGGCCATCCTCGTTTGGCCCCGCCCCAATTCCAGCTAAGCAGGTTAAAAATCTGGGTATAATTTTTGATGCTGAACTAAGTTTCATACCCCACGCAAAATATTGCATAAAATCCGCCAACTACCATCTGCAATTATTACGGAAAATTAAGAATCTTTTCACTCAGCACAACCGTATGATCTTAGTTCATGGACTTATCCACTCTAGGTTGGATTGTTCTAACATTTTCTTTCTAGGGCTCCCACAGAAGTGGATAAAACGATTGCAGATCACACAGAACCATGCTGCAAGATTAGTTACAAACTGCCCAAGGCGGAATCACATCTCCCCGGTACTAAAGAACTTACACTGGCTCCCGATAGTAAAACGGGTTGAGTTCAAGGCACTCTGTTTGGTGTTTCGGGCCTATTGGCAACTAGGTCCGATGTATTTATCAAATATGACAGAACATTACTGTCCACCCAGAGAGCTTCGCTCGACTGACGCTCTGTTAGCAATTATTAAATCTAGCCGATTAGCTTCGAAAGGTGGCCGCCGGCTCCAAACACTGGGGAATTTTCTGTGGAACCAGCTCCCTCATCAGCTCCGAGCATCCACCTCCTTGATGGCCTTCCGTAAGGGCTTGAAGACACTTTTGTTTTCACAAGCCTATAGATAGAGACCCGCCCTTCCAAGCCCTTAGCAGGACGCTGCCGTAATCCTAGGCTGCGGTCCATTGTCAGGGAGTAGGGATAGGCTTGCTGTGCCCCGACACCCCCCCCCCCCCTTAGCTTGTTGGTAAGCGCTTAGACGCGAGTATCACAACTTGCATTTGGCGCTCTATAAGTATTTAATCCAATCCAATCCAATCCAATCCAATAGAAGGATAAGGGGGGTATGTAGGAAGGGTGGTGGGGGGTACCATAGGAAGATTAGAGGGTATGTAGGAAGGGTGGTGGGGGGTTCTATTATGGTGGGGGGTACCATAGGAGGACGAGGGGGGTATGTAGGAATGGTGTAGGGGTGGTCTCTATTATGGTCGGGGGGTTCCAGGGTGGTGGGGGGTACCATAGGAGAATGAGGGGGGTATGTAGGAATGGTATAGGGGTGGTCTCTATTATGGTTGGGTGTTCCAGGGTGGTGGGGGGTACCATAGGAGGATGAGGGGGGTATGTAGGAAGGGTGGGGGGTGGTCTCTATTATGGTCGGGGGGTTCCAGGGTGGTGGGGGGGTCTCTATTACCAATGAGGATTATGTAATCAGAATGTCTTCTGTTTGCAGATTATCACTCCATCTACATCGGGGTTCCGGCGCCGCGGAGCTACAGAAGGAAGAGGCGCCGAAGGCGGTCTTTGTCCAGCCGGGACAGAAGCAGTGAGAATGAAAAGCATTATGAAAAGGACGAACATTCCGAAACTGACGAAGGACGGCTCAGCTACGACAATGACAACTACAACATCAGCAGAACCAGTAAGAGGTCCAGTTTTACCCAATTAGAGGATTGTGTGTAGAACTGAGTGGGTCAGGAGGAACACGCAATCTGAGATTTATGTGAAGTTTATATTATTGTATAGTTGGGGGAGGTTCCTTAGTAGTTGGGGGAGGTTCCTTAGTAGCTGGCGAGGTTCATTAGTAGTTGGGGAGGTTCCTTAGTAGTTGGGGGCGGTTCCTTAGCAGTTGGGGAGGTTCCTTAGTAGTTGGGGGAGGTTCCTTAGTAGTTGGGGGAGGTTCCTTAGTAGTTGGGGGATGTTCCTTAGTAGTTGGGGAGGTTCCTTAGTAGTTGGGGCAGGTTCCTTGGTAGTTGGGGGAGGTTCCTTAGTAGTTGGGCAGGTTCCTTAGTATTTGGGGGAGGTTCCTTAGTATTTGGGGGAGGTTCCTTAGTAGTTGGGGGAGGTTCCTTAGTATTTGGGGGAGGTTCCTTAGTATTTGGGGGCGGTTGCTTAGTAGTTGGGGGAGGTTCCTTAGTAGTTGGGGGCGGTTCCTTAGTAGTTGGGGAGGTTTCTTAGTAGTTGGGGCAGGTTCCTTGGTAGTTGGGGGAGGTTCCTTAGTAGTTGGGGAGGTTCTTTTAGTATTTGGGGGAGGTTCCTTAGTAGTTGGGGGCGGTTTCTTAGTAGTTGGGGAGGTTCCTTAGTAGTTGGGGCAGGTTCCTTGGTAGTTGGGGGAGGTTCCTTAGTAGTTTGGGAGGTTCTTTTAGTATTTGGGGGAGGTTCCTTAGTATTTGGGGGGTTCCTTAGTAGTTGGGGGAGGTTCCTTAGTATTTGGGGGAGGTTCCTTAGTATTTGGGGGCGGTTGCTTAGTAGTTGGGGGAGGTTGCTTAGTAGTTGGGGGAGGTTGCTTAGTAGTTGGGGGAGGTTCCCTAGTATTTGGGGGAGGTTCCTTCGTATTTGGGGGAGGTCCCTTAGTAGTTGGGGGAGGTCTCTTGTTGGGGAGGTTCCTTAGTAGTTGGGGGAGGTTCCTTAGTAGTTGGGGGAGGTTCCTTGGTAGTTGGGGGAGGTTCCTTGGTAGTTGGGGAGGTTCCTTAGTATTTGGGGGAGGTTCCTTAGTATTTGGGGGAGGTTCCTTGGTAGTTGGGGGAGGTTCCTTGGTAGTTGGGGGAGGTTCCTTGGTAGTTGGGGAGGTTCCTTAGTATTTGGGGGAGGTTCCTTAGTATTTGGGGGAGGTTCCTTGTTGGGAAGCACAGAGGTGAGACATTTCTTGTAGTTGGTGATCAGGTCTCCAGACATCTCAGGAGGGATTTTCTCTTCTCTAAATCCTCGAAGTTTCAGCTCCTCCATACATTTTCTCTGGGATTAAGGTCTGGAGACAGGCTAGGCCACTCCATCACCTTCATCTGCTTCTTCTTGAGCCCCTCCTTTGTTGCCTTGCCGATATGTTTTGGGTGATTGTGATGCTGGAAGACCCATCCCCCACCCATCTTCAGTGTGCTGTCTGAGGGAATAAGGTTCTCCTCCGAGATTTTACAATACATGGCCCCGCCCATTGACCCCTCAATGCGGCAAAGTCGTTTATCAGAGAAACCCCCCAAATCCTCATGTTTCCCCCTCCCCCGTGTGACTGTAGGGATGGAGTTCTTAGGGTCATAGTCGCCATTCTTCTTTGCTTGCTACAGATTGGGAGGAGGTCTGAATAGAGAGATGAGGGGGGTCACCTGCAGCCTGTTTGGTGCGGCGTTATCCACTGATGACTCTTTTCTTGATTAACAGCGACACCCCCCTCGGGATCACTCACGGTAGCAGATGTGGCGAGCGTAGGCCTAGCCACTGGATTGTAGGCAGCAACTTCCTCTGTTATATTGCCCGAGGCCCAGTCCACTCTGTATGCACGAGGCGGCATGGTGTGTTCCTTCACTCACGTAGCTCACTGGTTTTCTTGCTTTCTTGGCTCCGCCCACAGCCCACAGGGCTAAGAAGTGACGTGCAAATTTTAACCCCTTTTTAAAAAAAAAAAAATAACACAGTCCAAAGCCCTCCGTAGTTTAGGCCCCCGATGAACAGCTCACTTGAGTTGCAAAAGATAACAACAAATCCCGGACGAGCCCCCACGTGTAGCACTACCCCCATAGGAGCTGCTGGTTTGAATTTGGACCTGCCGTTACTTCACCACGTTCGTCTTGGGGGTCCTCCTTGAAGAGTTATTCACAAAGGTCGGCACCAACACTCTTTTTCCAAGGTTTTATTAAACAAGATCAGACGGAGGGATGGAGGGTGAGTGGAGATTCCGGTACCTTGCTTTGCCGATCACAGGGACGTTCTTGGATCCAGAGGACAAACCGTTCCCACGCTGGATTCAGCAACCACCGGATAGGCCTCTCTCACTGACCTAGCAGTGGGTGCGTCGCTCGTTCAAAGTCTCTGCCACAGACTTGATGAGTGCCTTCGAGTCATTGCACAGGATCATGTAACCACACACACACTTTGCGAAGTTCCGAAGACACAGCTACTCAGTACCAGGATCTGTGTGGTAGATGGGCCGTCCTCTAATTAAATCCTCAATTGTTCGGCTTCTTCCTGCAGAGAAGACAGCACAGGACCATCCCTGGACCAGTAGGCCCCAGAAACCTCTAGGCCTACTCTCAGTAGCGGAGCCTCAGGCCAACAGGCTCCAAGGCCATAAAAAAACTGCTAGCACATCCCTAAGGGCCAGGAGGGCCATCAGGTAAGGATCGGAAGACCCCCACCAGAACAGTGTCTGTATATTAAGTACCCTCTCCCAGAATGCACAGCGGTGGGAACCACGCCCCATGAGCTGCTTCTGGGAAAGAAAACCCTGATCCATGGTGACAGCGACACCTACAGTCAAGTGGAAAATATGCAACACAGCAGAACTGGAACAGAAACCAAACATTTGACATAATCATTCCGAGCCAAACTACAACTCAGATAACTCAAATTTACAAATAGCGCCACCCAACAGGAGCAACAGGAGCAGGGCGCTACATCTGTGACCCGTGTGATCGTCTCCTCCTCATAAAGCTGTAGAGAGGCCGACAGATCCCCGATAGTCTATTGAGGTGTCACCTGTCTCTTCTGTCATCTCCTTCCCGTGTCATAGTAAGCGCCGGAGCAGACCGAATGTCTCCTAGGGGGCAGATCCTGGAGATCCAGTCTTGTTATTAGTGGTTTGTCTCGGAGGGGGGGTGGGGGTCAGATCCTGGAGATCCAGTCTTGTTATTAGTGACTTGTCTCAGGGGGGGTGGGGGGCAGATCCTGGAGATCCAGTCTTGTTATTAGTGGTTTGTCTCAGAGGGGGGGTGGGGGGCAGATCCTGGAGATCCAGTCTTGTTATTAGTGGTTTGTCTCGGAGGGGGGGCAGATCCTGGAGATCCAGTCTTGTTATTAGTGGTTTGTCTCGGAGGGGGGGCAGATCCTGGAGATCCAGTCTTGTTATTAGTGATTTGTCTCGGAGGGGGTTGGGGGACAGATCCTGGAGATCCAGTCTTGTTTTTAGTGGTTTGTCTCGGAGGGGGGGTGGGGGTCAGATCCTGGAGATCCAGTCTTGTTATTAGTGATTTGTCTCGGAGGGGGGGTGGGGGTCAGATCCTGGAGATCCATTCTTGTTATTAGTGACTTGTCTCAGGGGGGGTGGGGGGCAGATCCTGGAGATCCAGTCTTGTTATTAGTGGTTTGTCTCAGAGGGGGGGTGGGGGGCAGATCCTGGAGATCCAGTCTTGTTATTAGTGGTTTGTCTCGGAGGGGGGGCAGATCCTGGAGATCCAGTCTTGTTATTAGTGGTTTGTCTCGGAGGGGGGGCAGATCCTGGAGATCCAGTCTTGTTATTAGTGATTTGTCTCGGAGGGGGGTTGGGGGACAGATCCTGGAGATCCAGTCTTGTTTTTAGTGGTTTGTCTCGGAGGGGGGGTGGGGGTCAGATCCTGGAGATCCAGTCTTGTTATTAGTGATTTGTCTCGGAGGGGGGGCAGATCCTGGAGATCCAGTCTTGTTTTTAGTGGTTTGTCTCGGAGGGGGGTTGGGGGACAGATCCTGGAGATCCAGTCTTGTTTTTAGTGGTTTGTCTCGGAGGGGGGGTGGGGGGCAGATCCTGGAGATCCAGTCTTGTTATTAGTGATTTGTCTCGGAGGGGGGGGCAGATCCTGGAGATCAAGTCTTGTTTTTAGTGGTTTGTCTTGGAGGGGGGGTGGGGGGCAGATCCTGGTCATCCAGTCTTGTTATTAGTGATTTGTCTCAGGGGGGATGGGGGGCAGATCCTGGAGATCCAGTATTGTTATTAGTGGTTTGTCTCGGAGGGGGGTTGGGGGGCAGATCCTGGAGATCCAGTCTTGTTATTAGTGGTTTGTCTCGGAGGGGGGGGCAGATCCTGGAGATCCAGTCTTGTTATTAGTGATTTGTCTCGGAGGGGGGTTGGGGGACAGATCCTGGAGATCCAGTCTTGTTATTAGTGGTTTGTCTTGGAGGGGGGGCAGATCCTGGAGATCCAGTCTTGTTATTAGTGATTTGTCTCGGAGGGGGGTTGGGGGACAGATCCTGGAGATCCAGTCTTGTTATTAGTGGTTTGTCTCGGAGGGGGGGTGGGGGGCAGATCCTGGAGATCCAGTCTTGTTATTAGTGATTTGTCTCAGAGGGGGGGCAGATCCTGGAGATCCAGTCTTGTTTTTAGTGGTTTGTCTCGGAGGGGGGGGGGCAGATCCTGGAGATCCAGTCTTGTTATTAGTGGTTTGTCTCGGAGGGGGGGGTGGGGGGCAGATCCTGGAGATCCAGTCTTGTTATTAGTGGTTTGTCTCGGAGGGGGGGCAGATCCTGGAGATCCAGTCTTGTTATTAGTGATTTGTCTCGGGGGGGGGTGGGGGGCAGATCCTGGAGATCCAGTCTTGTTATAAGTGGTTTGTCTCGGAGGGGGGGGGGCAGATCCTGGAGATCTAGTCTTGTTATTAGTGATTTGTCTCGGAGGGGGGGTGGGGGGCAGATCCTGGAGATCCAGTCTTGTTATTAGTGATTTGTCTCAGAGGGGGGGGCAGATCCTGGAGATCCAGTCTTGTTTTTAGTGATTTGTCTCGGGGGGGTGGGGGGCAGATCCTGGAGATCCAGTCTTGTTATTAGTGGTTTGTCTCGGAGGGGGGGCAGATCCTGGAGATCCAGTCTTGTTATTAGTGATTTGTCCCGGGGGGTGGAGGGGGGGCAGATCTGTGGGATGATCACATGACCAATCGCCATGTTGAGTGAGTGAATAACTTGTATAGCGCTACAAATGCAAACTAAATCCCCTCAAGGCGCTTGGCATCCATGTTCCTTCTGTTTCTCCCTCAGAATAGGGGGGTCTTGAGTTTTTTCCTGACGGCCCGGTGATTCTCTTCCGTTCAGGTATTAGTCGGTAACGCGTTCCTCAGTCGGGGTCCTTGGACTGCAAATCTTGGGTTCTCCTTCGGTCTTGTAGTGGGCTTTGGGGATTTGTAGTAGATTTTGGTTGGTTGATCGGAGAACGCGATTGGGGTTTTGGGGTTTTATTTTCTTGCACAGATATTGGGGGGCGGTTCCTTGTACACATTTGTGCGTCAGGAGGAGGGCCTTGAAAGTGACTCGGTCCTTTACGGGAGCCAATGGAGGGACCTCAGGGACTGAGTGATCGATTCCCAGGTTTTTTCCCTGTTACCAGCAGTGCCGCCGTGTTCTGGACGACTTGGAGACGGGCCAGCTGGTATTTTGGGAGCCCGGGGTAGAGGGAGTTGGCATAGTCGAGCCTGGAGTTGATTATTGTACCTACCACTACTGCAGTGTCTTTTCCCGGGATGTTGTAGTGGGTGGAGGGATTGATGTAGAGGGTGGATACTGGAACACGAGGGGTCCCCCGGATTCTCCTCACATATAGAAATACGTCATAATATGGGAGTGTGTGGAGGAGTATGGGGGAGTATGGGGGTGTATGGGGGATTATTGGGGGTGTATGGGGGATTATTGGGGGATTATTGGGGTGTATGGGGATTATTGGGGGTGTATGGGGGATTATTGGGGGATTATTGGGGTGTATGGGGGATTATTGGGGGTGTATGGGGGATTATTGGGGGTGTATGGGGGATTATTGGGGATTATTGGGGGTGAATGTGGTGTATGGGGGATTATTGGGGGTGTATGGGGGATTATTGGGGGTGTATGGGGGATTATTGGGGGTGTATGGGGGTTATTGGGGGTGTATGGGGAGTATGGAGGTGTATGGGGGAGTATTTGGGTGTATGGGGCAGTATGAGGGTGTCTGTCCTGTGCGGACGGCGTGTCCCCAATATATGAATATGGTGATGATGAAGGTGTAGGGACTCGGAGGTGGGCCGGGGCCCGGATTTGCTGACCTCACTCTCTAAGCCCCCCTCCGTTTTAAAGCACTTGAAATTCTCTAATCTGTTCATTAAGCTGGGCAGTCGGAGAAGAGAAACTTCATTCATCGGAGAAGAGGACGGGGGGGCGACATGAAATCTCCACCACCAGGTAGGACCTCGGAGCTGACACTTCACCGGTACAGGGGTCTGGGATGGGGGATTGGGGGGGGGGGGGGGGGCAGGTAGGACCTCAGAGCTGACACTTCACCGGTACAGGGGTCTGGGATGGGGGATTGGGGGGGGCAGATAGGACCTCGGAGCTGACACTTCACCGATACAGGGGTCTGGGATGGGGGATTGGGGGGGGGCAGGTAGGACCTCGGAGCTGACACTTCACTGATACAGGGGTCTGGGATGGGGGATGGTGGGGGGGGGCAGGTAGGACCTCGGAGCTGACACTTCACTGATACAGGGGTCTGGGATGGGGGATGGTGGGGGGGGGGGCAGGTAGGACCTTGGAGCTGACACTTCACTGATACAGGGGTCTGGGATGGGGGATTGGGGGGGGGGGGCAGGTAGGACCTCGGAGCTGACACTTCACCGATACAGGGGTCTGGGATGGGGGATGGTGGGGGGGGGCGACATGAAATCTCCACCACCAGGTAGGACCTCGGAGCTGACACTTCACCAGTACAAGGGTCTGGGATGGGGGATTGGGGGGGGGGGCAAGTAGGACCTCGGAGCTGACACTTCACTGATACAGGGGTCTGGGATGGGGGATTGGGGGGGGGGCAGGTAGGACCTCGGAGCTGACACTTCACTGATACAGGGGTCTGGGATGGGGGATTGGGGGGGGCAGGTAGGACCTCAGAGCTGACACTTCATCAGTACAGGGGTCTGGGATGGGGGATTGGGGGGGGGGGGCAGGTAGGACCTCGGAGCTGACACTTCACCGGTACAGGGGTCTGGGATGGGGGATTGGGGGGGGGCAGGTAGGACCTCGGAGCTGACACTTCACCGATACAGGGGTCTGGGATGGGGGATGGCGGGGGGGGGGCGACATGAAATCTCCACCACCAGGTAGGACCTCAGAGCTGACACTTCACCAGTACAGGGGTCTGGGATGGGGTGATTGGGGGGGGGCAGGTAGGACCTCGGAGCTGACACTTCACCGGTACAGGGGTCTGGGATGGGGGATTGGGGGGGGCAGGTAGGACCTCGGAGCTGACACTTCACCGATACAGGGGTCTGGGATGGGGGATGGCGGGGGGGGGGGACATGAAATCTCCACCACCAGGTAGGACCTCAGAGCTGACACTTCACCAGTACAGGGGTCTGGGATGGGGGATTGGGGGGGGGCAGGTAGGACCTCGGAGCTGACACTTCACCGGTACAGGGGTCTGGGATGGGGGATTGGGGGGGGCAGGTAGGACCTCGGAGCTGACACTTCACCGATACAGGGGTCTGGGATGGGGGATGGCGGGGGGGGGGGGACATGAAATCTCCACCACCAGGTAGGACCTCGGAGCTGACACTTCACCAGTACAGGGGTCTGGGATGGGGGATTGGGGGGGGGCAGGTAGGACCTCGGAGCTGACACTTCACCGGTACAGGGGTCTGGGATGGGGGATTGGGGGGGGCAGGTAGGACCTCAGAGCTGACACTTCACCGATACAGGGGTCTGGGATGGGGGATGGCGGGGGGGGGGGGACATGAAATCTCCACCACCAGGTAGGACCTCGGAGCTGACACTTCACCAGTACAGGGGTCTGGGATGGGGGATTGGGGGGGGGGCAGGTAGGACCTCGGAGCTGACACTTCACCGGTACAGGGGTCTGGGATGGGGGATTGGGGGGGGGCAGGTAGGACCTCGGAGCTGACACTTCACCGATACAGGGGTCTGGGATGGGGGATTGGGGGGGGGGCAGGTAGGACCTCGGAGCTGACACTTCACCGATACAGGGGTCTGGGATGGGGGATTGGGGGGGGGCAGGTAGGACCTCAGAGCTGACACTTCACCAGTACAGGGGTCTGGGATGGGGTGACCAGACATCCCCAGTTTCAGGGGACAGTCCCCTGATTGAGGACACTGTCCCCAGACCAAGTCTGTCCCTGGTTTTGTCCCCAGATTGGATTTAATAGGGGGCGGGGCAATTTCAAAGACAGTCAGTGCAGAATTACAATAAAAAAATTGAATATTGAATTACACCCCCCCCCCCCCCCCCGCCATGCTTACTAGCATAGGGGGGTTGTATTTTTCCCATTATCTGTGCCCCTCTCTGATGATCATGTGCTGGTCGGAGGAAATATTTCTTCAGCTCCACTCGCATGTTCTTCTGCCTTGGCACAAATCCTGGCCATCCTCCTGCCGATCTCCTTCCCTTCCCTGGGGGAGTGATCTTCCTCCGCACCCCATCCAGTAGTAGCCCGGGGGCCGGAGAATAGGACTTGAGAGGCTGTGTGTTGGGCGGCGACGGGCAGACAGTCGCTGAGTGCCGCCATTACTAGTAAAGAAAAAATATGTCCCCGGATTCTTTTTTAAAAATCTGGTCACCTTAGTCTGGGATGGGGGATGGGGGGGGGACATGAAATCTCCACCACCAGGTAGGCCTTTTGAGATGACACCAGGGATGATATGACCTCCACCAAAGATGGGGGGTAAATTCTCTCACCAGATGAAGTGGACAGAGAATCTCGCTTGTGATGGCAGAACATGGAACTCCGGGAACTCACGTGGATTTTTTGGCTTTTGGTGGATGACGTCATTCGATCTCCATCTCCATCGGTGAGAGTTCCGGAGTTCCATGTTCTGCCATCACAAGAGAGATTCTCTGTCCACTTCCTCTGACTACCAATTCCATTATAAGGAAGGACTCCTCCCACCTTCATCATATAACGATCCCCCTAGGCTCAGACCCCCGGGACCCTCATGTGATTTCACTTCCCACCATTGTATGTTGTATCCCATCATTATTATCATGTCGGACCTTCTGCACCTTATTTGGTTTATTATCACTTTAGCGCTACAATTTGTTATACAATAAATCCTCGGATTGTGAGGATAATTCATTCCGGAGACACGCTTGTAATCCAAAGCACTTGTATATCAAAGCAAATTTCCCCATAAGGAATAATGGAAACTCAGATGATTCGTTCCACAACCATTTATTGATAAGTCCTTCAGTTTATAGTCCATATAAAAAGATTCTAGCGATGTGATTGGTTGTGTGACCATAAAATGTCCATCAATGGAATCCTCCACCAACGGTGGATCCGGGGGGGGCAACAGGGAAATTGCCCCCCCTCCCCTCGAGGCAATGATGTCACATTGGCTTTAAAAAAAATACATTTTTTTAAACTGCTTTGCGGTGCTTGCAGCTGCCACTGCCGAGTCTGTCACTCTCTCTCTCTCTCATCACCAAGGCCAATAGGCTGCCTGTCCTGAGGCTGCTTTGAGCTGTAGCTGACTGCAGCGCTCCCCTCTCTCCTGCGTGTCACATATACTCCGGGCATCTCTGGCTGTGTGTGAGAGCTGGATCTGTGTTTGGCTGTGCTGCCTGTGCTAGACCTGCTCGTGTGATAGTAGATGGAGATGGAACACTGATTGAATCACTGTTTTGTCTATCACACAAGCCCCTCTAGGGGGGGGGGCCTTGCTAGAGCACACTGCCCTGCCGAACACAGACCTACAGCTCCTGTTTGTTCCATGACACACGTCAGGAGAGGAGATACCTGCTGTGTGTGATCGAGGCAATGCCATGGTGAGTGCCATGCACAGTGTGGCTGCATTCATATATAAAAGTGGGACTGCATTAATAAACAAAAGTGGGGTTATATTCATAGACAAAAGTGGGCATGCATTAACAGACAAAAGTGGGGATGCATTCATAGACAAAAATGGGACTGCATTGATATACAAAAGTGGGACTGAATTTATATACAAAGGTGGGGCTGCGTTCATATGCACAGTGAGGCTGCAATGATGGGCACTGATGAGGCTGCAGTCTGACCATCTCTTGTACCACGCCTGCAGTCTCTGACCATCTCTTGTACCACGTCTGCAGTCTCTGACCATCTCTTGTACCACGCCTGCAGTCTCTGACCATCTTTTGTACCACGTCTGCAGTCTCTGACCATCTCTTGTACCACGCCTGCAGTCTCTGACCATCTTTTGTACCACGTCTGCAGTCTCTGACCATCTCTTGTACCATGCCTGCAGTCTCTGACCATCTTTTGTACCACGTCTGCAGTCTCTGACCATCTCTTGTACCACGCCTGCAGTCTCTGACCATCTCTTGTACCACGTCTGCAGTCTCTGACCATCTCTTGTACCATGTCTGCAGTCTCTGACCATCTCTTATACCACGCCTGCAGTCTCTGACCATCTCTTGTACCACGTCTGCAGTCTCTGACCATCTCTTGTACCACGTCTGCAGTCTCTGACCATCTCTTGTACCACGTCTGCAGTCTCTGACCATCTCTTGTACCATGTCTGCAGTCTCTGACCATCAGTTGTACCACGCCTGCAGTCTCTGACCATCTCTTGTACCATGTCTGCAGTCTCTGACCATCTCTTGTACCATGCCTGCAGTCTCTGACCATCTCTTGTACCATGTCTGCAGTCTCTGACCATCTCTTGTACCACGCCTGCAGTCTCTGACCATCTCTTGTACCACGTCTGCAGTCTCTGACAATCGTCTATAAACCACGATTTGTTGTTAAAGGAAATGTACAATTTTTTAAATTGATGGCCAAACAAACAAAACGCAAAACGTGGTAAAATCGCGATAAAAAACGCAGCAAACACCGCAAAAAGCACTGCAAAAACGCTCAAAAGCAACATGCATAGGTGTGAATGGAGCTTAAGTGTAGCAATAAGTGGCTGAATGTTGTCCCTTCATTACATGTAAGCAGATTGCTACACTTAGACCCCTTTCACACCGGGGCGTTTTGTAGGATGAAGTCTGAAGCTACAAAACGCTGGAGGGGGAAAAATCCATTATTCTCTATGGAGACGGGTCACATCTCCGCTACAAAACGCCTGAAGCTCAAACAAGTTCTGGGACTTTTTTTCTTAGGCAGATTTGGGCGTTTTCTGTTTTTAACATTTGGGGACCCGAGACCTGTCCAAAATCGCGACAAAACGCGGTAAAAAACACCGCAAAATCGCGGTAAAAAAACGCCGCAAAAATCGCGATAAAAAACGCCGCAAAATCGCGGCAAAAGACTACGCTCGGGTGTGAATGCAGCCTTAGGGCCAGATTCTCTAAAAAATCCGGCGGCGTATCGTAAGCCATTTACACTACGCTGCCGCATCGTACTAGAGCAAGTGCCGTATTCTCTAAGCATTTGCTCCGTCGTTTGCGTTGGCGTAGCGAAAATGGCCCAGCGTAAGGCCGCGTAATTCAAAGGGGGCGGCTTCTATTTAAATTAAGCACGCCCCCGCGTCGAACGAACTGCGCATGCGCCAGCCGGGGAAAAAGCCCAGTGCGCATGCTCCAGCTCATGTCAGAAAGCGTTGTTGAAACCGACGTCAAAACGACGTGATCGTCACTACGCAATGCCCTATTCGCGAACGACTTAGTAAAACGACGTAAGCGACGGAAAAAGCCGACGCTGACCCGACGCCGTACTTAACATGGCATCCAAAGGTACTTCGTAAGGTTACTCCTCATAGAAGCTGGGGTAACCTTACGCGAACGAAAATGACGTACGCGACGACGGCGCGGCGTAAAAGCGATCGGGAATCGGCGTAGTAGCCTCATTTGCATAGGCAAATGAGAAAACAATGTAAAGGCCACCTAGTGGCCGGAGTTGTCATTACGTAGAACACAACGACGTGCTGAAAAAACAAAGTTCAATGCTTCCAAGCATGCGTCGACTTGATTCTGAGCATGCGCAGGATTTTGGTCTGATGCTTAACCATCGAACCTGTCCGACAGACAGGTGTCCATCAGACAGGTTTTAAAGCAAGTTTTAAAACTTTGGTCCGACGGACAACGGTCTGCAGACCACTTTCATCGGACATGTTCGATGGTGTGTACGCGGCCTTAGAGGCGCCTCTCTTCTCTTCTCAGTGGTGACGCTAGAGCTGCACAATTAATCATGCATTCAGGGGCGGACTGACCATTGAGGAACTCGGGCACTGCCTGAGGGCCCCATACCACTAGGGGGCCCCATCGGGGTTGCCAGGCTCAGTAAAACCAGGGACAGTGTGTAGAAATCTGTGTTTTTTTACATCTGTCCCTGATATGTCCGAAACCTACATGCTTTTGATGCGAAAATCCTGAGATTTTAGCTGCCCCGCCTCTGCACTGCCACCTGGCGTGGTGGCCATCTGTAAGCCCGGGGGCCCCATAATCTTCTATTGCCCGGGGGCCCCATGAGTTGTCAGTCCGCCCCTGGCTGCATTCCCACCTGAGCGTAGCGTTTTGTGACGGTTTTTACGGCGTTTTGCCGCGATATTTGCGGCGTTTTTGACCGCGATTTTGGACAGGTCTAGGGTCACCATTGTTAAAAACAGAAAAACGCCCAAATACGCTGAATTCGGGAGACAACAAAGGGCTCAGAACTTGTTTGAGCTTCAGGCGTTCGGCGACAGGCGTTTTGAGGGGAAATTTGTCTTGCTCACGAATATTCGCATTGCGAATATTCCTTTACGAATATTGCATATTCGAGTATTCGCGAATAAATCGAATATCGCGGTGAATATTCGCTGTTGCGAATATTCGTATTTTTTCAAATGTATTTTTAAAACAGATGACATCCTAGTGATCTCCATCGACGTCTAAAAGCATTGCTGGTATGATTAGAGACCCTGGGCCGAGTAGCTGAGGCCATCCTTTTATGTTGCCGAATATTCGCGAATACTTTCTCTGCCCTTCTTTTGCATCAGAGCCAATCAGAGTTCTCCTACCACAGTTGTCAGAGGTTAGCAACCTCCATAGCAACCAATAGGAACCTGCCTGCACGCCCATTATATAAGATCACTCCCAGCAGTATTTCAGTGCAGATTCACAAGGTGGCTAGAGAGAGTGGAGTGTTTCTGTGCGTTTTTCCTGTGTATTGCGATCTTAGAGCTTAGCATTGTGCTTCCTATAGTAAATGATCTCCGTTTTCGCGTGTTGTTCGTGCGCAGACGAGAATTTCGCAATCAATTTCGCATTCGCATTAGCGAAATTTCGCAAAATTTTGTTTTTGATAAAATATCACGAATATTCGATATTAACGAATATTTCACGAATATTCTACTATATATTCGTGAAATATCGCGAAATCGACTATGGCGTATTCCGCTCAATGCTAGCAGACAGGTGAACCGTCTCCATTGAGAATAATGTATTGTTTCCCCTCTAGCGTTTTGGAGCTTCAGGCGACAAAACGCTCAGGTCAGGGGCGGATCCAGAGTCTAGTCTCGGGAGGGGCACTGCCAGAAAATAAGGTGTTGCTTACAGAACTCAATTAGGTGTCTGATGTGTCCGCTGCAATGTTGCAGTACCGCTAAAAAATCAATGATTGCCGCCATTACTAGTAAAAAATATTTAAATATAAATGCCATAAATCTATCCCATAGTTTTTAGACGATTGTCAGAGACTGCAGTCATGGTACACTAGATTAATGCAGCCTCATCAGTGCCCATCATTGCAGCCTCACTGTACATATGAATGCAGTCCCACTTTTGTATATAAATGCAGTCCCACTTTTGTATATAAATGCAGTCCCACTTTTGTTTATAAATGCAGTCCCACTTTTGTATATAAATACAGTCCCACTTTTGTATATAAATGCAGTCCCACTTTTTTATATTAATGCATCCCCACTTTTGTATATTAATGCAGTCCCACTTTTGTATATAAATTCAGTCCCACTTTTGTATATAAATTCAGGCCCACTTTTGTATATACATGCAGTCCCACTTTTGTATATACATGCAGTGCCACTTTTGTTTATAAATGCAGTCCCACTTTTGTATATAAATGCAGTCCCACTTTTGTTTATAAATGCAGTCCCACTTTTGTATATTAATGCAGTCCCACTTTTGTTTATAAATGCAGTCCCACTTTTGTCTATGAATGCAGTCCCACTTTTGTTTATAAATGCAGTCCCACTTTTGTCTATGAATGCAGTCCCACTTTTGTCTATGAATGCAGTCCCACTTTTGTCTATGAATGCAGCCACACTGGGCATGGCACTCACCATGGCATTACCTCGATCACACACAGCAGGTATCTCCTCTCCCGAAGTGTGTCATGGAACAAACAGGAGCTGTAGGTCTGTGTTCGGCAGGGCAGTGTGCTGTAGCAAGGTCCCCCCTAGACGGGCTTGTGTGATAGACAAAGCACTGATTCAATCAGTGTTCCATCTCCATCTACTATCACACGAGCAGGTCTAGCACAGGCAACACAGCCCAACACAGATCCAGCTCTCACACACAGCCAGAGATGCCCGGAGTATATGTGACACACAGGAGAGAGGGGAGCGCTGCAGTCAGCTACAGCTCAAAGCAGCCTCAGGACAGGCAGCCTACCGGCCCTGGTGATGAGAGAGAGAGAGTGAGAGACTCGGAAGTGGCAGCTGCAGGCACCGTAAAGCAGTTAAACATTTTTTATATTTTTTTAAAGCCAATGTGACATGATTGTCTCAGGGGGGATCCGCCGTTGGCTCAAGTGTGAATGCGGCCTAAGAATCGAAATCACGATCTTTTTCCTTCCCGATCTTCATGTCATGATCTCTCTAAGGCCTCGTACACACGAGTAAATCTATCTGTTCAAATCGGTCGGTCCGACCGATTTGAACAGATCTGTCTGCTGGCATTTTGGTTTGCTCGCGTGTACACACGATCAAACCAAAATCCCCGCCGGCAGACAACGCGCTGACGTGTCGGTGACGTGGCGGTGACGTTGACGCCGCCACGTCACCGCACCAGGAAGTAAAACACTTCCACGCATGCGTCAAAACCATTCGGCGCGTGTGCGAGAAGACATGTCTGCTGGTTAGCGTACTAACCAGCAGACATGTCGGGCGGACGGGTTCCCAGCCGACAGGTTTCAAAGCATGCATTGAAATCTGTCGGGTGGCCAAATCCGTCAGTTTGCCCGTACACACCATCGAATCTGTCTGCTGAAACGGTCTAGCAGACCGTTTCCAGCAGACAGATTTACTCGTGTGTACGAGGCCTAAGACTGCATTCACACCTGAGCGTTTTGTCGTCTGAAGCTCCAAAACGCTAGAGGGGAAACAATACATTATTCTCAATGGAGACGGTTCACGCGTGCGCTTCAAAACGCCTGTCGCCGAACGCCTGAAGCTCAAACAAGTTCTGAACCCTTTGTTGTCTCTCGAATTGAGCGTACTTGGGCGTTTTTCTGTTTTTAACAATGGTGACCCTAGACCTGTCCAAAATCGCGGTAAAAAACGGCGCGACAAATCGTGGTAAAACGCTACGCTCAGGTGTGAATGCAGCCTAACAAGCGCAGAGAATTCTCGCTGCTGGAAACACAAAATCCGGACAAGTTCTATCACAACACGAGAATAAGTGAAAACAACGTATCTCTTCGTTCTTTTCTCAATGGAAAGATCTCCGGCGTGTAGATGATGGAAGTTTAACCCCCTCCACACCGCGCCTGGCACCTTTCTCCCTCATGTACAAATCATTTTTTTGCTAGAAAATTACTCAGAACCCCCAAAACATTATATTAATGTTTTTCTAGCAGACACCCTAGGAAAATGGCGGTCATTGCAACTCTTTATCTCGCACGGTATTTGTGCAATCATTTTTCAAACGCTTTTTTCATGAATTAAAAAAAATAACAAAACGGTAAAGTTATCCCAATTTTTTCTGTAATGTGAAAGATGAAGTTACGCCGAGTAAATAGATACCCAACATGTCACGCTTTAACCCCTTGCTTACTGGGCACATATACCCCCTGCCTGCCCAGGCGAAATTTCAGCTTTCAGTGCTGTCACGCTTTAACTGGCAATTGCGCGGTCGTGCGACGTGGTTCCCAAACAAAATTGGCGCCCTTTTTTCCCCACAAATAAAGATTTCTTTTGGTGGTATTTGATCACCTCTGCGGTTTTTATTTTTTGCGCTATAAACAAAAATAGAGCGACAATTTTGAAAAAAAATGCAATATTTTTAACTTTTTCCTATAATATCCATTTTAATATATTTTCCTCAGTTTAGGGCGATAAATATTCTTCTACATATTATAAATCGCAATAAGCGTTTATTGGTCGGTTTGCGCAAAAGTTATATCATCTACAAAATAGGGGATAGATTTATGGTATTCTTATTAATATTTTTTTTACTAGTAATGGCGGCGATCAGCGATTTTTATTGGGACTGCGACATTATGGCGGACACATCCGACACTTTTGACACATTTTTGGGACCAAAAGTGCTATAAAAATACACTGATTACTGTGAAAATGACAATTGCAGTTTAGAAGTTAACCACTAGGGGGCGCTGTAGGGGTTATGTGTGACCTAATATGTGTTTCTAACTGTTGGGGGTGGGGCTGTAGGTGTGATGTCAGTGATTGCCTTTCCCTATATCAGGGAACAGACGATCAGTGACGCTGCCACACTGAAGAACGGGGAAGGTTTGTTTACACTCACCTCTCCTCGTTCTTCAGCTCTGGTGACCGATCGCGGGACACCAGCGGCGATCGGGTCCACGGGTCCTGTGGGCGTGGTCACGGAGCTTCGGACAGGGTCACAAGCGTGCTGTCGGTGGAGCGCTTGCGACCCCATGGCTGATCTTAAAGAGACACGTACAGTACGTGATTGTGCCCAGCCGTGCCATTCTGCTGACGTATATCGGCATGAAGGGGTCCTTAAATGGTTAAAGCGCCCCCGTCGCCGTGAGCTCACACAGCAAAGAAAACGCATACGTAAGTCCCGCCCACATATGTAAACGGTGTTCAAACCCCACATGTGAGGTGTCGCCGCGATCTCCAGAGCGAGAGCGATAATTCTAGCACTAGACCTCCCCTGTAACCATAAAACAATTGAAAGTGTCACCGATTGAGATTTTTAGGTGCCGTAGTTTGTTGCCGTTCCACAAGTGCGTGCGATTATAACGCGTGACGTGTTTGGTATCTATTTACTCGGTGTAACTTCTTCTTTCACAATATACACATTTTTAATTCATGAAAATGTATTTTTTCCCAAAAAGTTGCGTTTAAAACACGGCCGCACAAATACCGCGTGACAAAAAATATTGCAACAATCGCCATTTTATTCTCTAGATTCTCTGATAAATATATATATATATTGGGCCGGATTCAGCGTGAAGCTACGTTGGTGTATCTCGGGACGTGCCGCGTAACTTCTAGGATGCGCCGGCGTATCTTTTGTCTGTATTCAGAAGACAAGATCCGCCGGAATCGTGCTAAGATACGAGCGGCGTAAGTCTGTTACGCCGTCGTATCTTAGTTGCATATTTACGCTGGCCGCTAGGTGGCGCTTCCGTCGATTTACACGTAGAATATGCAAATGAGGTAGATACGCCGATTCACAAATGTACGCCCAGGTGGCGCATTTTTTTCTTTACGTCGTTTGGCGTAAAGGGACAGATGTAAAAAACACACAGATTTTGACACACATGGCCAGATTCTCAGCTGAGATACGCCAGTTTATCCCAGGAAACGCCGTCGTATCGCAGTTTTTTCCCCCGGGTATCTATGCGTCTGATTCCTAGAATCACTTACACAGAGATACGGCGAAGATCCGACAGGTGTAAAACACTTACACCGTCGGATCGGAGATGTAATGACTGCGCTGGCCGCTAGGTGGCCTTTACGTTGATTTCTCATGTGCCTATGCAAATCAGCCCAATACGCCGATTCCCGAACGTTTTTACGCCGCCCCGTCGTCGTTTCCGTACATGTAAGGTTACCCGTGCTATATGAGGGGTAGGCTTACGAAGGTCCGTCATTTGCCATGTTAAGTATGGCGTCGGGTCAGCGTCGTCTTTTCCTGTCGGTTACGTCATTTTACTAAGTCGTTCGCGAATAGGGCATTGCGTAAGTGACGATCACGTCGTTTTCAACAACGTTTTCCGACGTGAGCTGGAGCATGCGCGCTGGTGTTTTTTTTCCAGGCCGGCGCATGCGCAGTTCGATCGATGCGGGGGCGCGCTTAATTTAAATACAAGCCGCCCCCTTTGAATTACGCGGGGATACGCAGGGCCATTTACTCTACGCCACCGCAAACTACGGAGCAAGTGCTTGGAGAATACGGAACTTGCTCCAGGAAGTTGCGGCGGCGTAGTGTAAAGGGCTTACGCTACGCCGCCGCGGATTCTACCAGAACCTGGCCCTCTGTCTCTGGTTTTACTGAGCCTGGCAACCCTGATGGGGCCCCCTAGTGGCATGGGGCCCTCGGGAAGTGCCCAAGTCACTCAATGGTCAGTCCGCCTCTGTCAGTTATTACATTGTATATCTCTGTATGTCGGGGTCCTTCAGGTGATTATCTAATAGTTTCCTGAAACCATTGATGCCCCTCCCCCGCTGAGACCACCACCTGTGGAAGGGAATTCCACATCCTTGCCGCTCTTACAGTAAAGAACCCTCTACATAGCTTAAGGTTAAACCTCTTTTCTTCTCATTATAATGAGGGGCCACGTGTCTTATTATTACACTCCCTTCCGTGGAAAAGTTTTCTCCCTAATGTGGGGTCACCAGTCCGGTGTTTGTGAAATCACCTCCCCTCCCCCGTCTCTTCTCCAGAGAGAACAAGTTCACAACCTTTCCTCATCACTAATATCCTCCATTCCTCCTCCAGACCCTTTATTAGCTTTGTTGTCCTTCTTTGTCCTCTCTCCATTTCCAGTACTTCCTTCCTGAGGACTGGTGCCCAGAACTGGACGGCATACTCCAGGTGCGGCCGGACCAGAGTCTTATAGAGGGAGAATTATCCTTCCTGAGGACTGGGGCCCAGAACTGGACGGCATACTCCAGGCATACCTGAGCTCCCCCTCCCCTTTACCTGAGCTCCTCCCCCCCAATTGCTGAGCCTATCATCTACTAGGACCCCCAGGTCCTTCTCAATCCTAGATCCCCCTCAGGTTCTTCCCCTCCCCCATACCTGAGCTCTTCCCCCATACCTAAACTCCTCCCTCCCCATACCTGACCTCCTCCCTCCGCATACCTGAGCTCCTCCCTCCCCCATACCTGAGCTCCTTCCTCCGCCATACCTGAGCTCCCCCCCCAATTGCTGAGCCTATCATCTACTAGGACCCCCAGGTCTTCCATCCTCGATCCCCCCAGAGGTTCTCCCCCCATACCTGAGCACCTCCCTCCCCCATACCTGAGCTCCTCCCTCCCCCATACCTGAGCTCCTCCCTCCCCATACCTGAGCTCCTCCCTCCCCATACCTGAGCTCCTCCCTCCCCCATACCTGAGCTCCCCCCCCATACCTGAGCTCCTCCCTCCCCATACCTGAGCTTCTCCCTCCCCATACCTGAGCACCTCCCTCCCCCATACCTGAGCTCCTCCCTCCCCCATACCTGAGCTCCTCCCTCCCCACATACCTGAGCTCCTCCCTCCCCCATACCTGAGCTCCTCCCTGAGCTCCTCCCTCCCCATACCTGAGCTCCTCCCTCCCCATACCTGAGCTCCTCCCTCCCCCATACCTGAGCTCCCCCCCCATACCTGAGCTCCTCCCTCCCCATACCTGAGCTTCTCCCTCCCCATACCTGAGCTTCTCCCTCCCCCATACCTGAGCTCCTCCCTCCCCCAAACCTGAGCACCTCCCTCTCCCAAACCTGAGCACCTCCCTCCCCCATACCTGAGCTCCTCCCTCCCCCATACCTGAGCTCCCCCCTCCCCCATACCTGAGCTCCTCCCTCCCCATACCTGAGCTTCTCCCTCCCCCATACCTGAGCACCTCCCTCCCCCAAACCTGAGTTCCTCCCTCCCCATACCTGAGCTCCTCCCTCCCCCATACCTGAGCTCCCCCCCCATACCTGAGCTCCTCCCTCCCCATACCTGAGCTCCTCCCTCCCCCATACCTGAGCTCCCCCCCCATACCTGAGCTCCTCCCTCCCCATACCTGAGCTTCTCCCTCCCCCAAACCTGAGCACCTCCCTCTCCCAAACCTGAGCACCTCCCTCCCCCATACCTGAGCTCCTCCCTCCCCCATACCTGAGCTCCCCCCTCCCCCATACCTGAGCTCCTCCCTCCCCATATCTGAGCTTCCCCCCCCCCATACCTGAGCTCCTCCCTCCATCATACCTGAGCTCCTCCCTCCCCCATACCTGAGCTCCTCCCTCCCCCATACCTGAGCTCCTCCCTCCCCCATACCTGAGCTCCTCCCTCCCCATACCTGAGTCTATCATCTACTAGGACCCCCAGGTCCTTTTCCATCCTAATAAAGGGGGTCCAAGCCGCTACCAGCAAGGGGGACCTAATAAAGTGTCCGGTACATGGGATTTGCCGGGATTCCGGCTCCCTGAGTAGTAAGCGGCTCGGCATGCAGGTGGGACGAGGAGGAATTCTCCACCAATAAAGTGGGATTAGCGTCTGACATACAATGCGTGAAAAGCCGACAGAGAAACAAAGAGGAGACTGTTCCCCGGACGGGAGATCGGGAATAACGACAAGTCTTTATTCTGCTCCATGCTGAGCGGCTCCTCCCCCGCCGAGAGCCAAGACTTCTGAGGTAAAGCACCAGCTGCCGCCATGATAAAGGGGCCCTCTCCCCGGGGGGCCGACAGAAATAAAAACCCGACAGAGGATCCAACCCCCTCCCCCGCCCCAACCACAACCTACCAGACGAGGCTTTTCTGTGGGGGAACTCTACTGTAAATTAACCCCTCGGGGCTCAGGAGATGTTTGATGTGATTACAAACCAAGAGATAAAATGAGGACGCCCAGGGGCCCTCTCCTCCTCCAAACACCCAGGGGCCCTCTCCTCCTCCAAACAACCAGGGGCCCTCTCCTCCTCCAAACACCCAGGGGCCCTCTCCTCCTCCAAACAACCAGGGGCCCTCTCCTCCTCCAAACACCCAGGGGCCCGCTCCTCCAAACACCCAGGGGCCCTCTCCTCCTCCCCATCCACCCAGGGGCCCTCTCCTCCACACCCAGGGGCCCTCTCCAAACACCCAGGGGCCCCTCCTCCCCAAACACCCAGGGGCCCTCTCCTCCAAACACCCAGGGGCCCTCTCCTCCAAACACCCAGGGGCCCTCTCCTCCTCCAAACACCCAGGGGCCCCTCCCAAACACCCAGGGGCCCTCTCCTTCTCCCACTTCCACCCAGGGGCCCTCTCCTCCTCCTAACACCCAGGGGCCCTCTCCTCCTCCCACATCCACCCAGGGGCCCTCTCCTCCTCCAAACACCCAGGGGCCCTCTCCTCCAAACACCCAGGGGCCTTCTCCTCCTCCAAACACCCAGGGGCCCTCTCCTCCTCCAAACACCCAGGGGCCCTCTCCTCCTCCCACTCCAAACACCCAGGGGCCCTCTCCTCCAAACACCCAGGGGCTCTCCCCTCTCCTCCTCCAAACACCCAGGGGCCCTCCTCCTCCAAACACCCAGGGGCCCTCTCCTTCCTCCCACATCCACCCAGGGGCCCTCTCCTCCTCCAAACACCCAGGGGCCCTCTCCTCCTCCCACATCCACCCAGGGGCCCTCTCCTCCTCCAAACACCCAGGGGCCCTCTCCTCCAAACACCCAGGGGCCCTCTCCTCCTCCAAACCCCAGGGGCCCTCTCCTCCAAACACCCAGGGGCCCTCTCCTCCAAACACCCAGGGGCCCTCTCCTCCTCCAAACACCCAGGGGCCCTCTCCTCCTCCAAACACCCAGGGGCCCTCCCTCTCCTCCTCCCACATCCACCCAGGGGCCCGCTCCTCCAAACAAACACCCAGGGGCCCTCTCCTCCTCCAAATACCCAGGGGCCCTCTCCTCCAAACACCCAGGGGCCTTCTCCTCCTCCAAACACCCAGGGGCCCTCTCCTCCTCCCACATCCACCCAGGGGCCCGCTCCTCCTCCAAACACCCAGGGGTCCTCTCCTCCTCCCACATCCACCCAGGGGCCCGCTCCTCCTCCAAACACCCAGGGGCCCTCTCCTCCTCCAAACAACCAGGGGCCCTCTCCTCCTCCAAACACCCAGGGGCCCTCTCCTCCAAACACCCAGGGGCCCTCTCCTTCTCCAAACACCCAGGGGCCCTCTCCTTCCCCAAACACCCAGGGGCCCTCTCCTCCAAACACCCAGGGGCCCTCTCCTCCTCCAAACACCCAGGGGCCCTCTCCTCCCACATCCACCCAGGGGCCCTCTCCTCCTCCCACATCCACCCAGGGGCCCGCTCCTCCAAACAAACACCCAGGGGCCCTCTCCTCCTCCAAATACCCAGGGGCCCCTACCCAGGGGCCCTCTCCTCCAAACACCCAGGGGCCTTCTCCTCCTCCAAACACCCAGGGGCCCTCTCCTCCTCCCACATCCACCCAGGGGCCCGCTCCTCCTCCACACACCCAGGGGTCCTCTCCTCCTTCCACATCCCCCCAGGGGCCCTCTCCTCCTCCCACATCCACCCAGGGGCCCGCTTCTCCTCCAAACACCCAGGGGGCCTCTCCTCCTCCAAACACCCAGGGGGCCTCTCCTCCTCCAAACACCCAGGGGCCCTCTCCTCCTTCCACATCCCCCCAGGGGCCCGCTCCTCCTCCAAACACCCAGGGGCCCTCTCCTCCTCCAAACACCCAGGGGCCCTCTCCTCCTTCCACATCCCCCCAGGGGCCCGCTCCTCCTCCAAACACCCAGGGGCCCCAGCAAGAATGAATCTCATGGTTGACCCTCCGCTAGGGTTGCCACCTGTACGGGATTCCAGGGGCCCTCTCCTCCAAACACCCAGGGGCCTTCTCCTCCTCCAAACACCCAGGGGCCCTCTCCTCCTCCCACATCCACCCAGGGGCCCGCTCCTCCTCCAAACACCCAGGGGTCCTCTCCTCCTTCCACATCCCCCCAGGGGCCCTCTCCTCCTCCCACATCCACCCAGGGGCCCGCTTCTCCTCCAAACACCCAGGGGGCCTCTCCTCCTCCAAACACCCAGGGGCCCTCTCCTCCTTCCACATCCCCCCAGGGGCCCGCTCCTCCTCCAAACACCCAGGGGCCCTCTCCTCTTCCAAACACCCAGGGGCCCTCTCCTCCTTCCACATCCCCCCAGGGGCCCGCTCCTCCTCCAAACACCCAGGGGCCCTCTCCTCCTCCAAACACCCAGGGGCCCTCTCCTCCTCCAAACACCCAGGGGCCCTCTTCTTCTCCAAACACCCAGGGGCCCTCTCTCTTCCCCAAACACCCAGGGGCCCTCTCCTCCTCCAAACACCCAGGGGCCCGCTCCTCCTCCAAACACCCAGGGGCCTCTCCTTCTTCTCCAAACACCCAGGGGCCCTCTCCTTCCTCCAAACACCCAGGGGCCCTCTCCTCCTCCAAACACCCAGGGGCCCTCTCCTTCCCCAAACACCCAGGGGCCCTCTCCTTCTCCAAATCCACCCAGGGGCCCTCTCCTTCCCCAAACACCCAGGGGCCCTCTCCTCCAAACACCCAGGGGCCCTCTCCTCCTCCAAACACCCAGGGGCCCTCTCCTCCTCCAAACACCCAGGGGCCCTCTCCTCCTCCCACATCCACCCAGGGGCCCGCTCCTCCAAACAAACACCCAGGGGCCCTCTCCTCCTCCAAATACCCAGGGGCCCTCTCCTCCAAACACCCAGGGGCCTTCTCCTCCTCCAAACACCCAGGGGCCCTCTCCTCCTCCCACATCCACCCAGGGGCCCGCTCCTCCTCCAAACACCCAGGGGTCCTCTCCTCCTCCCACATCCACCCAGGGGCCCGCTCCTCCTCCAAACACCCAGGGGCCCTCTCCTCCTCCAAACAACCAGGGGCCCTCTCCTCCTCCAAACACCCAGGGGCCCTCTCCTCCAAACACCCAGGGGCCCTCTCCTTCTCCAAACACCCAGGGGCCCTCTCCTTCCCCAAACACCCAGGGGCCCTCTCCTCCAAACACCCAGGGGCCCTCTCCTCCTCCAAACACCCAGGGGCCCTCTCCTCCCACATCCACCCAGGGGCCCTCTCCTCCTCCCACATCCACCCAGGGGCCCGCTCCTCCAAACAAACACCCAGGGGCCCTCTCCTCCTCCAAATACCCAGGGGCCCTCTCCTCCAAACACCCAGGGGCCTTCTCCTCCTCCAAACACCCAGGGGCCCTCTCCTCCTCCCACATCCACCCAGGGGCCCGCTCCTCCTCCAAACACCCAGGGGTCCTCTCCTCCTCCCACATCCACCCAGGGGCCCTCTCCTCCTCCAAACACCCAGGGGTCCTCTCCTCCTCCAAACAACCAGGGGCCCTCTCCTCCTCCAAACACCCAGGGGCCCGCTCCTCCTCCAAACACCCAGGGGCCCTCTCCTCCAAACACCCAGGGGCCCTCTCCTTCTCCCACATCCACCCAGGGGCCCTCTCCTCCTCCAAACACCCAGGGGCCCTCTCCTCCTCCCACCCAGGGGCCCTCTCCTCCTCCAAACACCCAGGGGCCCTCTCCAAACACCCAGGGGCCCTCTCCTTCCCCAAACACCCAGGGGCCCTCTCCTCCAAACACCCAGGGGCTCCTCCTCCAAACACCCAGGGGCCCTCTTCCTCCAAACACCCAGGGGCCCTCTCCTCCAAACACCCAGGGGCCCTCTCCTCCTCCAAACACCCAGGGGCCCTCTCCTCCTCCAAACACCCAGGGGCCCTCTCCTCCAAACACCCAGGGGCCCTCTCCTTCTCCCACATCCACCCAGGGGCCCTCTCCTCCTCCAAACACCCAGGGGCCCTCTCCTCCTCCCACATCCACCCAGGGGCCCTCTCCTCCTCCAAACACCCAGGGGCCCTCTCCTCCAAACACCCAGGGGCCCTCTCCTTCCCCAAACACCCAGGGGCCCTCTCCTCCAAACACCCAGGGGCCCTCTCCTCCTCCAAACACCCAGGGGCCCTCTCCTCCTCCAAACACCCAGGGGCCCTCTCCTCCTCCCACATCCACCCAGGGGCCCGCTCCTCCAAACAAACACCCAGGGGCCCTCTCCTCCTCCAAATACCCAGGGGCCCTCTCCTCCAAACACCCAGGGGCCTTCTCCTCCTCCAAACACCCAGGGGCCTCTCCTCCTCCCACATCCACCCAGGGGCCCGCTCCTCCTCCAAACACCCAGGGGTCCTCTCCTCCTCCCACATCCACCCAGGGGCCCGCTCCTCCTCCAAACACCCAGGGGCCCTCTCCTCCTCCAAACAACCAGGGGCCCTCTCCTCCTCCAAACACCCAGGGGCCCTCTCCTCCAAACACCCAGGGGCCCTCTCCTCCAAACACCCAGGGGCCCTCTCCTTCCTCCAAACACCCAGGGGCCCTCTCCTCCTCCTCCAAACACCCAGGGGCCCTCTCCTCCCAAATCCACCCAGGGGCCCTCTCCTCCAAACACCCCCTCTCCTCCTCCAAACACCCAGGGGCCCTCTCCTCCCACATCCACCCAGGGGCCCTCTCCTCCTCCCACATCCACCCAGGGGCCCGCTCCTCCAAACAAACACCCAGGGGCCCTCTCCTCCTCCAAATACCCAGGGGCCCTCTCCTCCAAACACCCAGGGGCCTTCTCCTCCTCCAAACACCCAGGGGCCCTCTCCTCCTCCCACATCCACCCAGGGGCCCGCTCCTCCTCCAAACACCCAGGGGTCCTCTCCTCCTTCCACATCCCCCAGGGGCCCTCTCCTCCTCCCACATCCACCCAGGGGCCCGCTTCTCCTCCAAACACCCAGGGGGCCTCTCCTCCTCCAAACACCCAGGGGCCCTCTCCTCCTTCCACATCCCCCAGGGGCCCGCTTCTCCTCCAAACACCCAGGGGCCCTCTCCTCCTCCAAACACCCAGGGGCCCTCTCCTCCTTCCACATCCCCCCAGGGGCCCCAGCAAGAATGAATCTCATGGTTGACCCTCCGCTAGGGTTGCCACCTGTACGGGATTCCAGGGGCCCTCTCCTCCAAACACCCAGGGGCCTTCTCCTCCTCCAAACACCCAGGGGCCCTCTCCTCCTCCCACATCCACCCAGGGGCCCGCTCCTCCTCCAAACACCCAGGGGTCCTCTCCTCCTTCCACATCCCCCCAGGGGCCCTCTCCTCCTCCCACATCCACCCAGGGGCCCGCTTCTCCTCCAAACACCCAGGGGGCCTCTCCTCCTCCAAACACCCAGGGGCCCTCTCCTCCTTCCACATCCCCCCAGGGGCCCGCTCCTCCTCCAAACACCCAGGGGCCCTCTCCTCTTCCAAACACCCAGGGGCCCTCTCCTCCTTCCACATCCCCCCAGGGGCCCGCTCCTCCTCCAAACACCCAGGGGCCCTCTCCTCCTCCAAACACCCAGGGGCCCTCTCCTCCTCCAAACACCCAGGGGCCCTCTTCTTCTCCAAACACCCAGGGGCCCTCTCCTTCCCCAAACACCCAGGGGCCCTCTCCTCCTCCAAACACCCAGGGGCCCGCTCCTCCTCCAAACACCCAGGGGCCCTCTTCTTCTCCAAACACCCAGGGGCCCTCTCCTTCCCCAAACACCCAGGGGCCCTCTCCTCCTCCAAACACCCAGGGGCCCTCTCCTTCCCCAAACACCCAGGGGCCCTCTCCTTCTCCAAACACCCAGGGGCCCTCTCCTTCCCCAAACACCCAGGGGCCCTCTCCTCCAAACACCCAGGGGCCCTCTCCTCCTCCAAACACCCAGGGGCCCTCTCCTCCTCCAAACACCCAGGGGCCCTCTCCTCCTCCCACATCCACCCAGGGGCCCGCTCCTCCAAACAAACACCCAGGGGCCCTCTCCTCCTCCAAATACCCAGGGGCCCTCTCCTCCAAACACCCAGGGGCCTTCTCCTCCTCCAAACACCCAGGGGCCCTCTCCTCCTCCCACATCCACCCAGGGGCCCGCTCCTCCTCCAAACACCCAGGGGTCCTCTCCTCCTCCCACATCCACCCAGGGGCCCGCTCCTCCTCCAAACACCCAGGGGCCCTCTCCTCCTCCAAACAACCAGGGGCCCTCTCCTCCTCCAAACACCCAGGGGCCCTCTCCTCCAAACACCCAGGGGCCCTCTCCTTCTCCAAACACCCAGGGGCCCTCTCCTTCCCCAAACACCCAGGGGCCCTCTCCTCCAAACACCCAGGGGCCCTCTCCTCCTCCAAACACCCAGGGGCCCTCTCCTCCCACATCCACCCAGGGGCCCTCTCCTCCTCCCACATCCACCCAGGGGCCCGCTCCTCCAAACAAACACCCAGGGGCCCTCTCCTCCTCCAAATACCCAGGGGCCCTCTCCTCCAAACACCCAGGGGCCTTCTCCTCCTCCAAACACCCAGGGGCCCTCTCCTCCTCCCACATCCACCCAGGGGCCCGCTCCTCCTCCAAACACCCAGGGGTCCTCTCCTCCTCCCACATCCACCCAGGGGCCCGCTCCTCCTCCAAACACCCAGGGGTCCTCTCCTCCTTCCACATCCCCCCAGGGGCCCTCTCCTCCTCCCACATCCACCCAGGGGCCCGCTTCTCCTCCAAACACCCAGGGGGCCTCTCCTCCTCCAAACACCCAGGGGCCCTCTCCTCCTTCCACATCCCCCCAGGGGCCCGCTCCTCCTCCAAACACCCAGGGGCCCTCTCCTCCTCCAAACACCCAGGGGCCCTCTCCTCCTTCCACATCCCCCCAGGGGCCCGCTCCTCCTCCAAACACCCAGGGGCCCCAGCAAGAATGAATCTCATGGTTGACCCTCCGCTAGGGTTGCCACCTGTACGGGATTCCAGGGGCCCTCTCCTCCAAACACCCAGGGGCCTTCTCCTCCTCCAAACACCCAGGGGCCCTCTCCTCCTCCCACATCCACCCAGGGGCCCGCTCCTCCTCCAAACACCCAGGGGTCCTCTCCTCCTTCCACATCCCCCCAGGGGCCCTCTCCTCCTCCCACATCCACCCAGGGGCCCGCTTCTCCTCCAAACACCCAGGGGGCCTCTCCTCCTCCAAACACCCAGGGGCCCTCTCCTCCTTCCACATCCCCCCAGGGGCCCGCTCCTCCTCCAAACACCCAGGGGCCCTCTCCTCTTCCAAACACCCAGGGGCCCTCTCCTCCTTCCACATCCCCCCAGGGGCCCGCTCCTCCTCCAAACACCCAGGGGCCCTCTCCTCCTCCAAACACCCAGGGGCCCTCTCCTCCTCCAAACACCCAGGGGCCCTCTTCTTCTCCAAACACCCAGGGGCCCTCTCCTTCCCCAAACACCCAGGGGCCCTCTCCTCCTCCAAACACCCAGGGGCCCGCTCCTCCTCCAAACACCCAGGGGCCCTCTTCTTCTCCAAACACCCAGGGGCCCTCTCCTCCTCCAAACACCCAGGGGCCCTCTCCTCCTCCAAACACCCAGGGGCCCTCTCCTTCCCCAAACACCCAGGGGCCCTCTCCTCCTCCAAACACCCAGGGGCCCGCTCCTCCTCCAAACACCCAGGGGCCCTCTCCTCCTCCAAACACCCAGGGGCCCTCTCCTCCTCCAAACACCCAGGGGCCCTCTCCTCCTCCAAACACCCAGGGGCCTTCTCCTCCTCACAAAAACACCCAGGGGCCCTCTCCTCCTCCAAACACCCAGGGGCCCTCTCCTCCTCCCTAAGCCACCAAAAAGCCACAGCAAGAATAAATCTCATGGTTGACCCTCCGCTAGGGTTGCCACCTGTATGGGATTCACCCGTACAGTACGGATTTTGAATCATGTGTCCGGGTCTCCTTCCGCCTTCTACCCGGACACATGATTCAAACTTGTACTGTGGCTGGTGGAGGAACACGAGTAGTAAAAGTTGTTAGGGGGAAAGTTCTTATCCTTATTCAGCAGTTCCAATAATCTACTCTGAGTCCCGATGTCCTTTTCTATACAGATACACCGAGTAATGGAATTGCCGGGAGCAGCAGCACAAGGATCACTCTGCAGGGACTATTTGATGTCTTTCGGGGGTCAGGCGCAGTAATCCTTGTGTTGTGGTTCTCGGTAATTCCATTACTCAGTGTATCTGTATAGAAGAGGAGATCGGGACTCAGATAAGAACTGACATTAAAGCGGATGGTTCACCATAAATAAATATTAAAAGCCAGCAGCAACAAATACTGCAGCTGCTGACTTTTAATATTAGGACACTTACCTGTCCTGGAGTCCAGCGGCGTCCACAGCAGAGGATGAGATCGCTCGTCTCCCTGCTGCTCCCCCCTCCATCCACGGTGAGGGAACCAGGAAGTGAAGCGCTGCGGCTTCACTGCCCGTTTCCCTACGGCGCATGTGCGAGTCGCGCTGCGCCCGCCGATTGGCTCCCGCTGTGTGCTGGGAGCCGAGAGTTCCCAGCACACAACGGGAAAAGCCCGTCTTTTGCCCGAGACTGCGGGCCGGAAGTGGGTGCAGATACCTGTCTTTAGACAGGTATCTGCACCCCCCTCCCCCCTGAAAGGTGTCAAATGTGACGCCGGAGGGGGGGAGGGTTCCGATCAGCGGATCTTCACTTTAGGGTGGAGATCCGCTTTAACTCCTCGTGTTCCTCCACCAGCAGAGCCAATCACAGAGAACACAGTATGTGCAATCAATGCGAGTTCAGCCATACAGTCCTATACAGTTCTATGGATGAACTCGCATTAGATTTGCAGGAAAAAGGGTTGCCATCCGTCCACTGTTCTACTGACACCGTCCTCTGCTCTACTGACACCGTCCACTGCTCTACTGACACCGTCCACTGCCCTACTGACACCGTCCACTGCCCTACTGACACCGTCCACTGCCCTACTGACACCGTCCTCTGCTCTACTGACACCGTCCACTGCTCTACTGACACCGTCCACTGCCCTACTGACACCGTCCACTGCCCTACTGACGCCGTCCACTGTTCTACTGACACCGTCCTCTGCTCTACTGACACCGTCCACTGCTCTACTGACACCGTCCACTGCCCTACTGACACCGTCCACTGCCCTACTGACACCGTCCACTGCTCTACTGACACCGTCCACTGCTCTACTGACACCGTCCACTGCTCTACTGACACCGTCCACTGCCCTACTGACACCGTCCACTGCCCTACTGACACCGTCCACTGCCCTACTGACACCGTCCACTGCCCTACTGACACCGTCCTCTGCTCTACTGACACCGTCCACTGCTCTACTGACACCGTCCACTGCCCTACTGACACCGTCCACTGCCCTACTGACACCGTCCACTGCTCTACTGACACCGTCCACTGCCCTACTGACACCCTCCACTGCTCTACTGACACCGACCACTGCTCTACTGACACCGACCACTGCTCTACTGACACCGTCCACTGCTCTACTGACACCATCCACTGCTCCACTGACACCATCCACTGCCCTACTGACGCCGTCCACTGTTCTACTGACACCGTCCACTGCTCTACTGACACCGTCCACTGCCCTACTGACACCATCCACTGCTCTACTGACACCGTCCACTGCTCCACTGACACCCTCCACTGCTCCACTGACACCATCCACTGCCCTACTGACACCGTCCACTGCTCCACTGACACCGTCCACTGCCCTACTGACACCGTCCACTGCTCCACTGACACCATCCACTGTTCTACTGACACCGTCCACTGCTCTACTGACACCGTCCACTGCCCTACTGACACCGTCCACTGCTCTACTGACACCGTCCACTGCTCTACTGACACCATCCACTGCTCCACTGACACCATCCACTGCCCTACTGACGCCGTCCACTGTTCTACTGACACCGTCCACTGCTCTACTGACACCGTCCACTGCCCTACTGACACCATCCACTGCTCTACTGACACCGTCCACTGCTCCACTGACACCCTCCACTGCTCCACTGACACCATCCACTGCCCTACTGACACCGTCCACTGCTCTACTGACACCGTCCACTGCCCTACTGACACCATCCACTGCTCTACTGACACCGTCCACTGCCCTACTGACACCATCCACTGCTCTACTGACACCGTCCACTGCTCCACTGACACCCTCCACTGCTCCACTGACACCATCCACTGCCCTACTGACACCCTCCACTGCTCTACTGACACCGTCCACTGCTCTACTGACACCATCCACTGCTCCACTGACACCATCCACTGCCCTACTGACGCCGTCCACTGTTCTACTGACACCGTCCACTGCTCTACTGACACCGTCCACTGCCCTACTGACACCATCCACTGCTCTACTGACACCGTCCACTGCTCCACTGACACCCTCCACTGCTCCACTGACACCGTCCACTGCCCTACTGACACCGTCCACTGCTCCACTGACACCATCCACTGTTCTACTGACACCGTCCACTGCTCTACTGACACCGTCCACTGCCCTACTGACACTGTCCACTGCTCCACTGACACCGTCCACTGCTCCACTGACACCGTCCACTGCTCTACTGACACCGTCCACTGCTCCACTGACACCCTCCACTGCTCTACTGACACCGTCCACTGCTCCACTGACACCCTCCCCTGCTTCTGACACCGTCCACTGCTCCACTGACACCCTCCACTGCTCCACTGACACCCTCCACTGCTCTACTGACACCGTCCACTGCTCCACTGACACCCTCCACTGCTCCACTGACACCCTCCACTGCTCTACTGACACCGTCCACTGCTCCACTGACACCCTCCACTGCTCCACTGACACCCTCCACTGCTCCACTGACACCCTCCACTGTTCTACTGACACCGTCCACTGATCTACTGACACCCTCCACTGCTCCACTGACACCGTCCACTGCTCTACTGACACCGTCCACTGCTCCACTGACACCCTCCACTGCTCTACTGACACCCTCCACTGCTCCACTGACACCCTCCACTGCTCTACTGACACCGTCCACTGCTCTACTGACACCGTCCACTGCTCTACTGACACCGTCCACTGCCCTACTGACACCCTCCACTGCCCTACTGACACCCTCCACTGCCCTACTGACACCGTCCACTGCCCCACTGACACCGTCCACTGCCCTACTGACACCGTCCACTGCCCTACTGACACCCTCCACTGCCCTACTGACACCCTCCACTGCTCTACTGACACCGTCCACTGCTCCACTGACACCGTCCACTGCTCTACTGACACCGTCCACTGCTCCACTGACACCGTCCACTGCTCCACTGACACCATCCACTGTTCTACTGACACCGTCCACTGCTCTACTGACACCGTCCACTGCCCTACTGACACTGTCCACTGCTCCACTGACACCGTCCACTGCTCCACTGACACCGTCCACTGCTCTACTGACACCGTCCACTGCTCCACTGACACCCTCCACTGCTCTACTGACACCGTCCACTGCTCCACTGACACCCTCCACTGCTCTACTGACACCGTCCACTGCTCCACTGACACCCTCCACTGCTCCACTGACACCCTCCACTGCTCTACTGACACCGTCCACTGCTCCACTGACACCCTCCACTGCTCCACTGACACCCTCCACTGTTCTACTGACACCGTCCACTGATCTACTGACACCCTCCACTGCTCCACTGACACCGTCCACTGCTCTACTGACACCGTCCACTGCTCCACTGACACCCTCCACTGCTCTACTGACACCCTCCACTGCTCTACTGACACCCTCCACTGCTCCACTGACACCCTCCACTGCTCTACTGACACCGTCCACTGCTCTACTGACACCGTCCACTGCTCTACTGACACCGTCCACTGCTCTACTGACACCGTCCACTGCCCTACTGACACCCTCCACTGCCCTACTGACACCGTCCACTGCCCTACTGACACCGTCCACTGCCCCACTGACACCGTCCACTGCTCTACTGACACCGTCCACTGCTCCACTGACACCCTCCACTGCTCTACTGACACCCTCCACTGCTCCACTGACACCCTCCACTGCTCTACTGACACCGTCCACTGCTCTACTGACACCGTCCACTGCTCTACTGACACCCTCCACTGCTCTACTGACACCCTCCACTGCCCTACTGACACCGTCCACTGCCCTACTGACACCGTCCACTGCCCCACTGACACCGTCCACTGCCCTACTGACACCGTCCACTGCCCTACTGACACCCTCCACTGCCCTACTGACACCCTCCACTGCTCTACTGACACCGTCCACTGCTCCACTGACACTGTCCACTGCTCTACTGACACCGTCCACTGCTCCACTGACACCCTCCACTGCTCCACTGACACCCTCCACTGCTCTACTGACACCGTCCACTGCTCTACTGACACCGTCCACTGCCCTACTGACACCCTCCACTGCCCTACTGACACCGTCCACTGCCCTACTGACACCGTCCACTGCCCTACTGACACCGTCCACTGCCCTACTGACACCGTCCACTGACACCGTCCACTGCCCTACTGACACCCTCCACTGCTCTACTGACACCGTCCACTGCCCTACTGACACCCTCCACTGCCCTACTGACACCCTCCACTGCTCTACTGACACCGTCCACTGCTCCACTGACACCGTCCACTGCTCTACTGACACCGTCCACTGCTCCACTGACACCGTCCACTGCTCTACTTACACCATCCACTGCTCTACTGACACCGTCCTCTGCCCTACTGACACCATCCACTGCTCTACTGACACCGTCCACTGTCCTACTGACACCGTCCTCTGCCCTACTGACACCGTCCTCTGCTCTACTGACACCATCCACTGCTCCACTGACACCGTCCACTGCTCTACTGACACCCTCCACTGCTCCACTGACACCGTCCACTGCTCCACTGACACCGTCCACTGCTCTACTGACACCGTCCACTGCTCCACTGACACCGTCCACTGCTCTACTGACACCGTCCACTGCTCTACTGACACCGTCCACTGCTCTACTGACACCGTCCACTGCTCTACTGACACCAACCTCTGCCCTACTGACACCGTCCACTGCTCCACTGACACCGTCCACTGCTCTACTGACACCGTCCACTGCTCCACTGACACCGTCCACTGCTCCACTGATGCCGTCCACTGCTCTACTGACACCGTCCACTGCTTCACTGACACCGTCCACTGCTCCACTGACACCCTCCACTGCTCTACTGACACCGTCCACTGCTCCACTGACACCGTCCACTGCTCCACTGATGCCGTCCACTGCTCTACTGACACCGTCCACTGCTTCACTGACACCGTCCACTGCTCTACTGACACCGTCCACTGCTCCACTGATGCCATCCACTGCTCTACTGACACCGTCCACTGCTTCACTGACACCAACCTCTGCCCTACTGACACCATCCACTGCCCTACTGACACCGACCACTGCCCTACTGACACCGACCACTGCCCCACTGACTGACAGTGTCCACTTTTAAGGTAAGCTAGGTTCATATTTTAACTGTGACATTTCTTTTATTAATCTAATCATATTTTATGGGCACCCCATGCCCCTTTAAGTCCACCCCCCTCTCCACTGTTAACACAATTTGGCCACAGCCACTGTTCACTGCAGCGTACTATGCGCACCTCCTTACTACTCTCCTAGGGTAACTCAAAGGTGTCCTAAGTCTCTTACAATCCTATAACATGTACTACAAAAAATTGCCACGCGCCGCTAAAGTGTTCGGGTTTGGCTTGACGAAAAGGTGGCAACCCTACCCTCTGCGGTCAAAATAGTCAAACCAAAACACCAAGAGTTGGAGGTCTTTAGTGAGATCTTAGTAGTGGGGAGACCTTCCTCGTCCATCATAAACCAAAACCATTCAATGGTCCCCTTTCTCAAGGAGGAGAGTGTCAGAGGAAGGGGGCGCCACCATGAGAGGGGACCATCGTGTCTCCGGATTTTCTTTTTTTTATACTGGATGAGCTTTGGGGTCACTCAAATGTGAGATCTCCACACCTTGTTCCTCACAGATGCCCATGGGCGTCTGTAGGTAGGGGCAAGGGGTGTCAAGTGCCCCCCCCCTGGAAACAGGGATCGGATTGGCACTGTTAAATTCAGCAGAGTGGCGTCACTATAGAGGGGCGGGCATTCCGCACCCGGGTGCCACCCTCCAGACAAGGTGCTGTTATGCCCCCCATCAGTGCCGTGCCGTCAGAGGTTTCACCCGCTCCCCCCTCCTGTCAGAGGTTTCACCCGCTCTCTCCCTTCTCCTGTCAGAGGTTTCACCCGCTCTCTCCTCCCCTCCTGTCAGGCAGAAGAGACGGCGGCTCTCACTAGGTGCCACCCAGCTTCCTGCCTACTCCGTTCCTTCCCCATTGGCCATAACTGAGGGCCAATCAAAGGGGATTAGGAGAGGAGAGCATCATGGGACATGTAGTCCTAAATATTGGCAGCTCCATTTTCCACAGGGAGGAGGCTACAGATCTATCAAGAGACAGATTGACAGACTGCAGCCTGGAAAAAAGCTGAGGGAGTGAGTGCTACAGGACAAAGAAAGAGGCGTGTGCTGGGTGGCTATGCTGTCCAGCGCCACCAGAGGGAGAACCATGCTGCCCACAGTGCCCAGCGCCACCACAGAGAGAGTCATGCTACCCACCGCCAGAGAGAGAACCACGCTGTCCAGCGCCACTAGAGAGAGAGTCATGTTGCCCAGCACCACCAAAGAGAGTCATGCTGCTCACAGCCACCAGAGAGAGAGCCACGCTGCCCAGTGCCATCAGAGAGAGAGACACGCTGCCCAGTGCCACCAGAAAGAGCCACACTATCCAGTGCCACCAGAGAGAGAGCCACGCTGCCCAGTGCCACCAGAGAGAGAGCCACGCTGCCCAGTGCCACCAGAGAGACAGCCACACTGCCCAGTGCCACCAGAGAGAGAGCCACGCTGCCCAGTGCCACCAGAGAGACAGCCACACTGTCCAGTGCCACCAGAGAGAGAGCCACGCTGCCCAGTGCCACCAGAAAGAGCCACACTATCCAGTGCCACCAGAGAGAGAGCCACGCTGCCCAGTGCCACCAGAGAGAGAGCCACGCTGCCCAGTGCCACCAGAGAGACAGCCACACTGCCCAGTGCCACCAGAGAGAGAGCCACGCTGCCCAGTGCCACCAGAGAGACAGCCACACTGTCCAGTGCCACCAGAGAGAGAGCCACGCTGCCCAGTGCCACCAGAAAGAGCCACACTATCCAGTGCCACCAGAGAGAGAGCCACGCTGCCCAGTGCCACCAGAGAGACAGCCACACTGCCCAGTGCCACCAGAGAGAGAGCCACGCTGCCCAGTGCCACCAGAGAGACAGCCACACTGCCCAGTGCCACCAGAGAGAGAGCCACGCTGCCCAGTGCCACCAGAGAGAGAGCCACGCTGCCCAGTGCCACCAGAGAGAGAGCCACACTGCCCAGTGCCACCAGAGAGAGAAAGACTGAGGCACTGCAGGGTACAGACATGCCCCTTCCCCGGGTGAGCGATCGTCCAGCTGGAGGGATCGCTGCTGTAATTTTCCTGGGTCTGCCGGTGATCTGCCAAGCTGGTTCCATGAAGGACTGCGCAGGCGCAATCTCATCTGTCCGTGTGGTTACAGCTAACGAGCTAGTTGTGCGCAGGCGCAGTCCTTCCCGACGGAAACCTCTGAACCTCGGCGACATCCAGGGCGACGTGGATAGTGAGGAAAGTGGCCAGTCGGCCTCACGTCCTCACCTCCTCGCTTCGCTCGCTTGGCCTCCTGGCTCTTTTTTTAACATCCTCCAATCCCCGGGGATGATAAGGAATGAGCCTGGATGCCGCCCGAGGTTCGGAGATTTCCGTCGGGAAGGATTGCGCCTGCGCAGTCCTTGAAGGAACCTGCTCGTTAAGGGAACAAGCCTGACAAATCACCGGCTGTACCACGTCTGAAGAAAGTTCTGAGGACGCCCCTGCAGATTCCATTCACCGACTGTCCCGAATGGTGACGGGTCCCACCAAGGTGACCTTAGTCTTCTCCATCGTGGTCCATCCATCTGCAGGATGTGTTCCGGATCCAGGACTTGGTCCCGGGGACTTTTCCTAAAAATACAAATAATTGGATCGGAAAAAAAATTCAGATGTACAACGATTGGCGTGTCTAAGGATGAAATTACCGGAGGACACGCCTATGTAGGTCCAGGAGAGATCTGATTGGGCAGCTTAGCCACACCCCCATTTATTATTATTAATGAGATCTCCCTCGAATCCCGATCTGTCGGTAATCCCCTCGGATAATAGGAACAGATTCCCACACGGGGGGGGGGGGGATTAAGATTGGGCGTCGGGTCATGAAGGGGTTAAGCAGCTGGGCTGTGATTGGTGGAGAAGTGAGGGGGAGGGGCGGTAAGGGGAGAAGAATGAACATTGAAGTGTCTGCAGAACATTCCAGGAATTCCAAATCTTCAAATCCGAGTCTCGGGAATCCGAACACAAGTCCTGATTGTTTGTAATCTCTCTGCTTCCAGACGGGAACAATTCTTCAGGGGCTCATAGACGGTGCAATCCCGTCATCCAATCCCATCATCCAATCCCACCATCCAATCCCGTCATCTAATCCTGTCATCCAATCCAACATCCATCCATCCAATCAATCCATCCCATCCAATCCCAATCCATCCTCATCCATCCCATCATCCATCATCCAATCCCACCATCCAATCCCATCATCCAATCTCATCATCCAATCCCATCATCCAATCCCACCATCCAATCCCATCATCCAATCCCACTATCCAATCCCATCATCCAATCCCACCATCCAATCCCACCATCCAATCTCATCATCCAATCCCACCATCCAATCCCATCATCCAATCTCATCATCCAATCCCATCATCCAATCCCACCATCCAATCCCATCATCCAATCCCACCATCCAATCCCACCATCCAATCCTGTCATCTAATCCTGTCATCCAATCCCATCATCCAATCCCATCATCCAATCCCACCATCCAATCCCACCATCCAATCCCATCATCTAATCCTGTCATCCAATCCCATCATCCAATCCCATCATCCAATCCCATCATCCAATCCCATCATCCAATCCCATCATCCAATCCCACCATCCAATCCCGTCATCTAATCCTGTCATCCAATCCCATCATCCAATCCCATCATCCAATCCCACCATCCAATCCCGTCATCTAATCCTGTCATCCAATCCCACCATCCAATACCACCATCCAATCCCGTCATCTAATCCTGTCATCCAATCCCACCATCCAATCCCACCATCCAATCCCACCATCCAATCCCACCATCCAATCCCATCCCATCCAATCCCATCATCCAATCTCATCATCCAATCCCACCATCCAATCCCATCATCCAATCTCATCATCCAATCCCATCATCCAATCCCACCATCCAATCCCATCATCCAATCCCACCATCCAATCCCACCATCCAATCCTGTCATCTAATCCTGTCATCCAATCCCATCATCCAATCCCATCATCCAATCCCACCATCCAATCCCACCATCCAATCCCATCATCTAATCCTGTCATCCAATCCCATCATCCAATCCCATCATCCAATCCCATCATCCAATCCCATCATCCCAATCCCACCATCCAATCCCGTCCTAATCCCATCCAATCATCCAACCATCCAATCCACCATCCAATCCAATCCCATCATCCAATCCCACCATCCATCCCGTCATCTAATCCTGTCAATCCATCCAATCCATCATCCAATCTCATCATCCAATCATCCAATCCCATCATCCAAATCATCATCATCCATCCCATCATCCAACCATCCAATCCCACCATCCATCCCGTCATCTAATCCTGTCATCCAATCCCACCATCCAATCCCACCATCCAATCCCACCCAATCCCACATCCAATCCCACCATCCAACCATCCAATCTCCAATCATCCTCATCCTGTCATCCAATCCCACCATCCAATCCCATCATCCAATCCCACCATCCAATCCCGTCATCTAATCCTGTCATCCAATCCCACCATCCAATCCCATCATCCAATCTCATCATCCAATCCCACCATCCAATCCCACCATCCAATCCCGTCATCTAATCCTGTCATCCAATCCCATCATCCAATCCCATCATCCAATCTCACCATCCAATCCCGTCATCTAATCCTGTCATCCAATCCCACCATCCACTCCCGTCATCCAATCCCACCATACAATCCCACCATCCAATCCCATCATCCAATCCCACCATCCAATCCCATCATCCAATCTCATCATCCAATCCCACCATCCAATTCCATCATCCAATCTCATCATCCAATCCCATCATCCAATCTCATCATCCAATCCCACCATCCAATCCCACCATCCAATCCCGTCATCTAATCCTGTCATCCAATCCCATCATCCAATCCCACCATCCAATCCCACCATCCAATCCCATCATCTAATCCTGTCATCCAATCCTGTCATCCAATCTCATCATCCAATCTCATCATCCAATCCCACCATCCAATCCCGTCATCCAAATCCATCATCTAATCTCATCATCCAATCCCACCATCCAATCCTCTCATTTAATCCTGTCATCCAATCTCATCATCCAATCTCACTATCCAATCCCCTCATCCAATCCCACCATCCAATCCCGTCATCTAATCCTGTCATCCAATCCCACCATCCAATCCCATCATCCAATCCCACCATCCAATCCCCTCATTTAATCCTGTCATCCAATCCCATCATCCAATCCCATCATCTAATCCTGTCATCCAATCCCACCATCCAATCCCGTCATCCAAATCCATCATCCAATCCCATCATCCAATCCCATCATCCAATCCCACCATCCAATCCCACCATCCAATCCCACCATCCAATCTCACTATCCAATCCCACCATCCAATCCCATCATCCAATCCCGTCATCCAATCCCACCATCCAATCCCATCATCCAATCCCATCATCCAATCTCACTATCCAATCCCATCATCCAATCTCACCATCCAATCCCGTCATCTAATCCTGTCATCCAATCCCATCATCCAATCCCATCATCCAATCTCGCCATCCAATCCCGTCATCTAATCCTGTCATCCAATCCCCTCATCCAATCCCATCATCCAATCCCGTCATCCAATCCCACCATCCAATCCCCTCATCCAATCCCACCATCCAATCCCCTCATCCAATCCCATCATCCAATCCCACCATCCAATCCCATCATCCAATCCCATCATCCAATCCCACCATCCAATCCCATCATCCAATCCCACCATCCAATCCCGTCATCTAATCCTGTCATCCAATCCCCTCATCCAATCCCATCATCCAATCCCGTCATCCAATCCCACCATCCAATCCCCTCATCCAATCCCACCATCCAATCCCCTCATCCCATCCCATCATCCAATCCCACCATCTAATCCCGTCATCCAATCCCGCCATCCAATCCCACCATCCAATCTCACTATCCAATCCCATCATCCAATCCCGTCATCCAATCCCGTCATCCAATCCCACCATCCAATCCCATCATCCAATCCCATCATCCAATCCCGTCATCCAATCCCGTCATCCAATCTCACTATCCAATCCCACCATCCAATCCCCTCATCCAATCCCATCATCCAATCCCACCATCCAATCCCACCATCCAATCCCACCATCCAATCCCACCATCCAATCCCATCATCCAATCCCGTCATCCAATCTCACTATTCAATCCCATCATCCAATCTCACTATCCAATCCCATCATCCAATCCCACCATCCAATCCTGTCATCCAATCCCGTCATCCAATCCCCTAATCCAATCCCCTCATCCAATCCCCTCATCCATGGGATTGGATGATGGGACTCCAGACTCCTCCTCTTCTTAGGTCCCCCACCGGCACTCCAGACTCCTCCTCTTCTTAGGTTCCCTGCCAGGACTCCAGACTCCTCCTCTTCTTAGGTCCCCCACCGGCACTCCAGACTCCTCCTCTTCTTGGGTCCCCCACCGGCACTCCAGACTCCTCCTCTTCTTAGGTCCCCCGCTTGGACTCCAGACTCCTCCTCTTCTTAGGTCCCCCACCGGCACTCCAGACTCCTCCTCTTCTTAGGTCCCCCACCAGGACTCCAGACTCCTCCTCTTCTTGGGTCCCCCACCAGCACTCCAGACTCCTCCTCTTCTTAGGTTCCATGCCAGGACTCCAGACTCCTCCTCTTCTTAGGTCCCCCGCTTGGACTCCAGACTCCTCCTCTTCTTAGGTCCCCCACCGGCACTCCAGACTCCTCCTCTTCTTAGGTCCCCCACCGGCACTCCAGACTCCTCCTCTTCTTGGGTGCCCCACTCGCACTCCAGGCTCCTCCTCTTCTTCTTGAGTGCCCCACTCGCACTCCAGGCTCCTCTTCTTCTTGGGTGCCCCACTCGCACTCCAGACTCCTCCTCTTCTCGGGTCCCCTGCTGGTGCTCCTGGCTCCTCCTCTTCATTGGGTCCCTTTCCCCTGGGGGCACCCAGGTAGGCTTCATTTCTGAGAACTACATATCCCATGGTATCTTGCTGGTTCCTATACTGACTCCTCCTCTCAGAAGGCGGGCTCTGTGAAAGGTGTGACACAGCAGTGCCTCCTCACAGGGCATAGTGACTCCGTGTCCCAGAATTCCAGGAAGTCGATGGGCGGGGTCTCCTTCACAGTGATAGGAAGAGGCTGGAGATGATTGGAGGATGATGGGGGTGATGATCGGATTTAATATCCTCACCAGAGATCTGATTTGGGGCCTCGATGAGACGGATAATGTTTAATCGTATTTATAATATTTGAAGCCCCCCCATTGTGAGAACGCGGAATATTCATCTCAATGGGGGTCTGGAGGTCTGGCTTTAGCTGTAAGCGGGTTGTTAGCAGTTTTTAGCGCCAGCAAATACTAACAGGTTTGCTTTGTCCTTAGTGTCTCCAGCAGCGGAGCGTCTGAGGTACATTCTGGGGGACGACGATGACGCCCCAAATCCCACCCTCTTCACGGAGATGGACACCCTACAGCATGACGGGGAGGAGCTGGAATGGAAGGAGACGGCCAGGTAAAGTCATCAGATTCCCGCCCATCGTACTTCTATCCCCGCCCATTACACTCCTATCCCCGCCCATCACACTTCTATCCCCGCCCATTACAGTTCTATCCCCGCCCATCACACTCCTATCCCCGCCAATCACACTCCTATCCCTGCCCCTCACACTCCTATCCCCGCCCATCACACTCCTATCTCCGCCCATCACACTCCTATCTCCGCCCATCACACTCCTATCCCCGCCCATCACACTCCTATCCCCGCCCATCACACTTCTATCCCCGCCCATCACACACCTATCCCCGCCCATCACACTTCTATTCCCATCCATCACACTCCTATCCCCGCCCATCACACTCCTATCCACGCCTATCTCACTTCTATCCCCGCCCATCTCACTTCTATTCCCGCCCATCACACTCCTATCCCCGCCCATCACACTCCTATTCCCGCCCATCACACTCCTATCTACTATCCCGCCCATCACACTTCTATCACTTACCTATCCCCGCCCATCACTCACTTCTATTTCCCGCCCATCACACTCCACTCACACTTCTATCCCCGCCCATCACACTCCACTCACTCCTATTCCCGCCCATCACACTCCTACCTCCGCCCATCACACTTCTATCCCCGCCCATCTCACTACTATCCCTGCCCATCACACTCCTATCCCCGCCCATTCTCCCCACCCATCACTCTTCCCGCCCATCACACTCCTCCCCGCCCATCACATCTATTCCCACCCATCACACTCCTATCCCCGCCCATCACACTCCTATCCCCGCCCATCACACTTCTATTCCCACCCATCACACTCCTATCCCGCCCATCACACTCCTATCCCCGCCCATCACACTCCTATCCCCACCCATCACACTTCTATTCCCGCCCATCACACTCCTATCCCCGCCCATCACACTCCTATCCCCACCCATCACACTCCTACCTCCGCCCATCACACTTCTATCCCCGCCCATCTCACTACTATCCCTGCCCATCACACTTCTATCCCCGCCCATCACACTCCTATCCCCGCCCATCACACTTCTATTCCCGCCCATCACACTCCTATCCCCGCCCATCACACTCCTATTCCCGCCCATCACACTCCTACCTCCGCCCATCACACTTCTATCCCCGCCCATCTCACTACTATCCCTGCCCATCACACTTCTATCCCCGCCCATCACACACCTATCCCCGCCCATCACACTCCTATCCCCGCCCATCACACTTCTATTCCCACCCATCACACTCCTATCCCCGCCCATCACACTCCTATTCCCGCCCATCACACTCCTATCCCCGCCCATCACACCCATCACACACTCCTATCCCCACCCATCACACTCCTACCTCCGCCCATCACACTTCTATCCCCGCCCATCTCACTACTATCCCTGCCCATCACACTTCTATCCCCGCCCATCACACTCCTATCCCCGCCCATCACACTCCTATCCCCGCCCATCACACTTCTATTCCCTCCCATCACACTCCTATCCCCGCCCATCACACTCCTATTCCCGCCCATCACACTCCTATCCCCGCCCATCACACTCCTATCCCCACCCATCACACTCCTACCTCCGCCCATCACACTTCTATCCCCGCCCATCTCACTACTATCCCTGCCCATCACACTTCTATCCCCGCCCATCACACTCCTATCCCCGCCCATCACACTTCTATTCCCGCCCATCACACTCCTATCCCCGCCCATCACACTCCTATCCCCGCCCATCACACTCCTATCCCCGCCCATCACACTCCTATCCCCGCCCATCACACTCCTATCCCCACCCATCACACTCCTATCCCCGCCCTTCACACTCCTCTCCCCGCCCATCACACTCCTATCCCCGCCCATCACACTCCTATCCCCACCCATCACACTCCTATCCCCGCCCTTCACACTTCTAATAATAATCCAGCGCAGACAATTATCGGATTGTAATTGATTGTTGTTAGAATTTCTCTTTTCGTTTCTAATCTGCATTCGCTGTCATTTTCTGTAAAATGCAATATGGCCACCTGGAGGCGCTCTGTACACAGATGGTATATAGAGCCCCGCCCCCAGGAATGTCATTTCCTGCTTGTGTGATTGGCTCACTGATCTTCCCAGAAGTCTGCACTGAGATACAAGTCAGATTTTGGGCATCTCCAGCAATATAAATGTCATTATTGATGAGACACTCCCAAAGAGAAATCCCATCTAAAGGGATGCAGTCCCTGCCACTTTCCTCATTAGAGCCCTGCAGGTGCAGCAGCTGATTGATCATTGTTATGGACACAGAGAAACACACAGGGATTTCTTCAGATTATGAAGAGGGAGGAGATGATGGGCAGACTCAGGTGCCCGAGCGTCCTAGGTGTTCCCTGGTCACAGGTCTGGCGCTTTATCCCGGCAGAATTATCAGGCGTGTAATTGGTGGAGGAGGTTCATCAATAAGTAATACGTGTCAACCTGAAACAAATTAGCTCGCTAATGAAAGAACGCCGAGAATTCTTCATTAAGACGGCCAAATCTTCCCTTAAACCCCAATGAAAGCATTACACCCGAGCAACGCTGGCTTTCATAAGTGAGCAGATTAACGAGTCAAAAGCCCAAATCCAGCAAGAATTTCTCGGTGGGCCGCTCAGCAATGCCTTATTGTCCTCCATCCCCCGGCGGCTGATCCCCCGCTGACCAACCACAGCGCATTTACAGGAATACGCCTCTGGATGGAAAGGACTTCCCTGACTTCAGACTTTTATTAATCACATGTTGGGCTTATCGCGGGGAATCGCGGCAGATTTACCAACTGGTGGTCCCGAGGAACTCGGTGCCTTTTATTATCATCAATAACCCCCCAGCATGCGCACAGCAAAGGCGCATCACGTATTACATGGACCTCCATGAGTGTTTTCTCACAGGTCAATGCATGGTGGGAGAGGAGGTGACATTGGTCATTGTATGGTGGGAGAGGAGGTGACATTGGTCATTGTATGGTGGGAGAGGAGGTGACATTGGTCATTGTATGGTGGGAGAGGAGGTGACATTGGTCATTGTATGGTGGGAGAGGAGGTGAAATTGGTCATTGTATGGTGGGAGAGGAGGTGACATTGGTCATTGTATGGTGGGAGAGGAGGTGACGTTGGTCATTGTATGGTGGGAGAGGAGGTGACATTGGTCATTGTATGGTGTCCAGCATGGTGGGAGAGGAGGTGACATTGGTCATTGTATGGTGGGAGAGGAGGTGACATTGGTCATTGTATGGTGGGAGAGGAGGTGACATTGGTCATTGTATGGTGGGAGAGGAGGTGACATTGGTCATTGTATGGTGGGAGAGGAGGTGACATTGGTCATTGTATGGTGGGAGAGGAGGTGACATTGGTCATTGTATGGTGGGAGAGGAGGTGACGTTGGTCATTGTATGGTGGGAGAGGAGGTGACATTGGTCATTGTATGGTGTCCAGCATGGTGGGAGAGGAGGTGACATTGGTCATTGTATGGTGGGAGAGGAGGTGACATTGGTCATTGTATGGTGGGAGAGGAGGTGACATTGGTCATTGTATGGTGGGAGAGGAGGTGACATTGGTCATTGTATGGTGGGAGAGGAGGTGAAATTGGTCATTGTATGGTGGGAGAGGAGGTGAAATTGGTCATTGTATGGTGGGAGAGGAGGTGACATTGGTCATTGTATGGTGGGAGAGGAGGTGACATTGGTCATTGTATGGTGGGAGAGGAGGTGACATTGGTCATTGTATGGTGGGAGAGGAGGTGACATTGGTCATTGTATGGTGGGAGAGGAGGTGACATTGGTCATTGTATGGTGGGAGAGGAGGTGACATTGGTCATTGTATGGTGGGAGAGGAGGTGACATTGGTCATTGTATGGTGGGAGAGGAGGTGACATTGGTCATTGTATGGTGGGAGAGGAGGTGACATTGGTCATTGTATGGTGGGAGAGGAGGTGACATTGGTCATTGTATGGTGGGAGAGGAGGTGACATTGGTCATTGTATATGGTATGGTGGGAGAGGAGGTGACATTGGTCATTGTATGGTGGGAGAGGAGGTGACATTGGTCATTGTATGGTGGGAGAGGAGGTGACATTGGTCATTGTATGGTGGGAGAGGAGGTGACATTGGTCATTGTATGGTGGGAGAGGAGGTGACATTGGTCATTGTATGGTGGGAGAGGAGGTGACATTGGTCATTGTATGGTGGGAGAGGAGGTGACATTGGTCATTGTATGGTGTCCAGCACGGTGGGAGAGGAGGTGACATTGGTCAATGTATGTCATCCAGCATGGTGGGAGAGGAGGTGACATTGGTCAATGTATGGCATCCAGCCATACATTGACCCACAATACTGACAGAGACCTGGGATTTTCTGCCAGCAGTATCTGTGGAGTCACCAGAAACTTCTGCAGCTGAAGCACTGCCAACCAAACAGAGGGTCCAAGACCTCTGCCCCACACCTGCGGCAGTTCAGGAGGCCCAGGGTGAGAAGGAGATGGTCACTCCCAACAAGGATTTATACACCTGGAAGACAGTGACAGAGAAATGTCATCCCAGCAGCCAGATAAGGGAATGGAAAAGGAAGCAGCCGGCTCACCTCCCCAATGGCAGATACACCGTTTGGGAGTGGAGGAAGCCGCCTCCTGCCACAACGGTTAACCGGAGTGGAGGGTGTGGAGTCCCCAGCAGAAGTGCTGGCAACAGGGCAGAGTGCTACCAACCAACCAGCATCTGTGGAGTTACAAAAGACTCCTCCAGCTGAAACACTGGCCACCAGACACAGGGTCCAAGACATCTGCCCCACACCTGCAGTAGTTCTAGGGGCCCATGGTGAGAAGGTGACGGTCACTCCCCAACAGTTAGCCAGAGTGAATGATGTGGGGTCCTCAGCTAGAGTGCTTACAGGGCAGAATTCTAGTGGCCTCTGCACACAACTGCAGCTTGATCTGGTGTCGGTGGATGGGACTGCAGTCTCCACTCACAGCAAACCAGCAGAAGTGCTGGCAACAGGGTAGAGTGCTACCAACCTCTGCCCAGCACCAGCAACAACTACAGAGTTCCAGGGAGCCGGGACAGTAGGCCTCTCTCCCCAACAGTTAGCTGGAGCAAATGATGTAGGGAAGCTTCCACACCCAGCTGGTTGGTTGGTTGAATGTTGTCCTTCATCCTCTATGTTCAGATGTCTCTCTGCACCCCTCCACTGTGCTCTGTGGTTCCTCCTTCTTCAGGGACATGCCAGTGACGTTGTGGTTGGGTGACAGAGTCACAGTGCACAATAAAAACCTGACAGAGGTTCTTATACAGGAAGTACTGGAGGCCCGATAGCTGGTTTCCCGAGGAACTCTTGGTTGGAAATTCCAATGAAACACTTAATATTCCATGATCTCCTCTCATACATTGTCCACCAATCACATTCGTCCTCCTCCAATGAACATTACAAATCAATAAACAAAACACAACACAGAGCACCTCCCACATGGCGTATCACATCGAGTAGAATTCCAGACAAATGTTATTGGACCGAGTCTGGAAGGTTAGAACCTCTGCCAGGTGCAGATTGTCTGAGAAAACGTCCCAACCAGGTGACAAAATCAGGTATAAGGAGAAATGTCTCCAATAGTCTGGCGTGACAGAGGGTCTAACCCCCCCCCAAAAAAAAAACAGGCTTTGATTACTTTCTACTATTGCCCACTGTGGCGAACCCTTGTCCTCAAACCGGACCATTTCTGCCACCAATGCTTCCTCTGTCCAGATCCAGCACCGTCCAAGACTCTCCAGCCCCCCCCCCCCAGTCACCAGACAACACCTCAGTGTAGAGGGGCAAACACCAAACTGATTTATTATCACACATGGACACAAGAGATAAATAACTCAGAGACACCCCCCCACCCTTGGAAAACAGGGCGGGCTACACTGTCCAATGACAATAGACACACTGGTCAGGTGGGTCCAGGGATGCTGGACAAGGAGCCTCCAGAACTCTCCATTGTAAGCTGAGTTCCACAAACCCCCCACCCAAAGTGACCCCGTCACACAAACCCCCCACCCAAAGTGACCCCCGTCACACAAACCCCCCACCCAAAGTGACCCCCGTCACACCCTCAGAGAGGAATTCCACCAGAAGCCACCAATTGGAACCTATGAAGAAAACCATGGAGAATTCTGTTGAAATGGAGCCTTGGGGTACCATGTGGCACCATACGACCACAGAGCCAATCGCCCCATCACTGGGCCATCCATTCAATGGGAGGAGAGAAGGCGGGGCCTCATTCATCTCCAGGGGAGGGTGGCTTGTGCCGGACTCCGCTCCTCATCTGCCCCTCCATCCCTCCCCCACCCTCTCGGTGTACGGCAGACCTCTCTCCGGTGATTCCCAGCGTGGCCTGAAATGTTTAGGAAGATTAGGATTATGATTTGTTCTGCACTCAGAGAAAGTTCCTTCAAGCCTCCCCTTGTTTCTGGCGGTAATCCATAATACAAGTCATGAAAGGAGAGGAGATATTTGTGGATTATATTAGTGAGCCGAAGAAAAACATACATGAGAACGGCGGTCCTACGAGATTCCGACGACATAAATCCCTGACCAGTCACAGTATACAGAGACACCCTCCCCCTTTTATCATTACAGTGACTGTGTCTAGGCTGAGATGATGTCATCAGTCTGCTGCAGAGCATTTCCTCAGTCTCCCCTCCCCCTGTGATCAGATTAAATCAAAAGGGGGAGAGGCTGCTCTGTGTCAAACAATTGTTAAGGCAGAGCTGTGACTGGTCTGGCTCTTTGGTCCCGGGTTCCGTTCCCTGATAGGCACACAGCAGCCAGGCAAATGGTATTTCACAGTCGCTTGAGGCAGAGAACAGTCTGCATGGGACTTTTTGTGGTTTTTATATTGAACTGGGATAGGGTGAGCCTGGCGATACTCCAATAAACTTGCAGTAGAGGACACTGACCCTGAACTATTCCTTCAGGGTGAGGACGCCCCTTTAAAGTGAAGTTGAATTGGTCCTCCACAGGGGCCCCTCAGGAATACAGTCCTGAATGTGCAAAGAAGGCCAAAGAAAGTCCCCAGGTCCCGAATGGCTGCAGTCCAGGTCAGTTCTTGTGGTTGGATTGCCGGTGTCCTGGAACCTTAGAAGAGCTCTCTTCAATCTTCAGGAGGCGGGGCCAGAGAACCCCCAGCCAAGGCAGAAGCTGGGACCGCAAAAAGGATTGTTCTAGCTGCAGGTGAACTCCCAGCAATGCCACAGTCTCAGGTTGGGTCTTACTCCCCCAGAAACAAGATTGCTCACTTCTGGGCCCCACCCTATGTATACCCCCCTTAGCCCCCTGCTGGTCACTCACTCCACTGACCAGGGATTGGCTGAAGAGACATTAAAGTGGAGGCCTGCCCATTTCTTTTTAAAGTCAGCCGCTACAAATACTGCAGCTGTTGACATTTCATAAATGGACAGTTACCTGTACAGAGCGCCTGTGATGTCGGCACCCGAAGCCGATCTCTCCCTCCGTTCTCGGGTGCTGCCGCCACCATCTTTGGTAAGGGAATCAGGAAGTGAAGCCTTGCGGCCTTGCGGCTTCACTTCCTGGTTCCCTACTGCGTATGTGCTGCGCGATCCGAAAGGTCCCTGCTGTCTTCTGGGACCTGTGGGTCTCACAGAAGACAGCCGGGGGGGGGGGCGGATGTGTCATAGTTGGTTGCATTATCTGCGGCTATCTATGCCCAGAAGTGGTGCAAATTTCTGGATTACACCGGTATCTCCTCCCCCCCCCCTTACCATTATTTATTTTATTACTTTTTATGTGAATATTTTGGATTCTTTGTGATTAGAATTCCTTGTTGGGTGTTTTATGCACATTGGAATATACAGGTTGAGTGTATTTTAAAAATTGAGTTATTTTTTTTTTTTTGCTGTATTTCTTTGGGGAGATTTCTGGTGACATCCCGTTCTGACAAAATATGAGAACAAAATCTCCCAAACAAACTCGGCATTGGTTCTGAGGGGCGTCCCGGTGTCCCCGGTGTCCCCATGATGTCAGAAAGTCCCCACATAAGAGCCGATGTCCTAAATGTTGACCCTTCACACAGGTGGCTGAAGTTTGAGGAGAAGGTGGAAGAAGGAGGAGAACGGTGGAGTAAGCCGCACGTGTCCACGCTGTCCCTTCATAGCCTCTTCGAGTTGCGGACGTGTCTTCAGACTGGAACCGTGCTGCTGGACTTGGACGGCTATTCCCTCCCACAGATTGTCGGTAAGTTAGACGGGGTGCTCATATGTAGGCCAGGAATCCCCCCACAAGGGTCACTTCAGCCTTGTAATGATAAATACGCTCAGATTCTTTGGGGTAGCCGTACTCAACCAATCAGATGAGCTTTAGGTGCTCCTTCACATGTGGGTGGAAGGGGGTAAGGTGCCCTTGGGGACACTGCATGTCCAGAGAGTTTAGAATTGAGCCAATGAAATGAAGGGGCTCCTCATCCTCCCTCTTCATGTAGGGCACGGAACCTCCCAACCTTCCTAAAGGAGTCCAACTGAAATCTCTATTCTGAAACCATCAATATATAAACTTCCAGAAGAAAGTTCTGGAGAATATTACTAGCCACCATGATACTTCCCCTTTAAGTAGCCTAGGCCCACAAGGGAGTAACCATTGAGTATAACTGAGGGGGGTTTCTATTACAGATGACATCATAGAAAAGCAGGTGGAAGACGGATTACTTAAGCCTGACCTCAGAGAGAAACTCAGCTTTGTCCTCCTGAGGAAACACAGACACCAGACCAAGAAACCCATCCACCGGTCCTTGGCGGACATCGGGAAGTCTGTCTCCTCCAGTACAAGTGAGTTCCTGGAAACCTTCAGTAAATTGGGTATTTCCATATGAATACATATACAGGGTCATTTCTTTATATATTATAATTATTACATTTATCATTTGCTGGCAGGCCTTGTTAAGGTTGGGGTTGGGTTGGAGTTAGATTTGTGGTTAAAGTTGGTTTTAGGGTTGAGGTTAGAGTTGGAGTTAGGGTTGGGTTGGAGTTAGGGTTTGGGTTACAGCTGAAAATAGGGTTGGGGTAAGAGTTGGGGTTAGATTGGTCTTAGGGTTTGAGGTAGAGTTGGGGTTGGGGTTGAGAATGTGGTTGTGGTTGTGTTGGGGTTAGAGCTTGTGTTAGGGTTAGATTTGGGAGTAGAGTTGGAGTTGGGGTTAGGGTTGGGGTTATAGTTGGTATTAGGGTTGGGGGTAGAGTTTGGGTTGGGGTTAGAGCTGGTGTTGGGGTTAGAGTTGGAGTTGGGGTTAGGGATGGGTTTAGAGTTGGTGTTGAGGTTAGAGTTGGTATTAGGGTTGAGGTTAGAGTTTGGGTTGGGGTTAGAGCTGGTGTTAGGATTCGATTTGGGGTTAGAGTTGCAGCTGGGGTTAGGGTTGGGGTTAGAGTTGGCATTAGGGTTGAGGTTAGAGTTTGGGTTAGGATTGGGGTTAGAGCTGGTGTTTGGGTTAGATTTGGGATTAGAGTTGGGTTGGGGGTTAGAGTTTGGTTTGGGTTAGGGTTGGGTTGAAGTTAGGGTTTGAGTTTAGAGTTGGGGTTAGAGTTGGGTTGGTGTTAGGGTTTGGGCTAGAGTTGATGTTACGGTTGAGGTTATGGGTGTATTGGGGTTAGAGTTGGTGGTGAGGTTTGAGGTGGGGGTGGGGGTCGGGGTGGGGGTCAGGGTGGGGCGAGGGTTGAGTTGGGATTAGAGTTATGGTTTGGTTTGGTTTGGGTTAGAGTTGGTGTTGAGGTTTGAGGTGGGGGTGGGTAGAGGTTATGGTTGTGTTGGGATTAGAGGTATGGTTGGGTTGGGGTTATGATGGGGTTTGGGTTAGAGTTTGGTTGAGGTTTGGGGTGGGGTTAGACTGTGATAACCGTAGTGACCCAGCTCCTCAATCAGGCAGTTAAGATGTCACACCCGGGAATTTGGTCCAGCGATCATCATCAGCCCTGTTACAGGTCCTCTTGTCTTTTTTATTCCATTCATTGCCAATTTTATTTGTGTTTGTAGATCGAATTCCCACCCCGAGTGTTCCGGTCGGCGCTCATCTCCATCGATCTACAGAAGATCTGAGAATGAGGCAGAACTCCAGCTACGGAAGATTACGTAGGCATTTTATATTTCTAATGATCTCGGGATCTTCCAGTCATCTCAATCCAGAAATCTACAAACTAAAAACAGGAATTCCCCTAAAGTGAAACTAAACCCTCCTATACAGCCCAGGAAGCTGCCATCTTGGTCTCTTTTGCCATGGTGATGCTCATGTGATCAGTTATGACTCCGGTCATTTGATAACATCACAGTCCAGTTGCAAACACAAGCAACTGTCTGCAGATCTCAGCTGTTTCCTGCAGATCTCGGCAGTTTCCTGCAGATCTTGGCAGTTTCCATCAGATCTTGGCTGTTTCCTGCAGATCTCGGCTGTTTCCTGCAGATCTCGGCTGTTTCCTGCAGATCTCGGCTGTTTCCTGCAGATCTCGGCTGTTTCCTGCAGATCTCGACTGTTTCCTGCAGATCTCGGCTGTTTTCTGCAGATCTCGGCTGTTTTCTGCAGATCTCGGTTGTTTCTTGCAGATCTCGGCTACTTCCTGCAGATCTCGGCTGTTTCTTGCAGATCTCGGCTGTTTCCTGCAGATCTCGGCTGCTTTCTGCAGATCTTGGCTGTGTCCATCAGATCTTGGCTGTTTCCTGCAGATCTCGGCTGTTTCCTGCAGATCTCGGGTGCTTTCTGCAGATCTTGGCTGTTTCCTGCAGATCTCGGCTGCTTTCTGCAGATCTCAGCTGTTTCCTGCAGATCTCAGCTGTTTCCATCAGATCTTGGCTGTTTCCTGCAGATCTCAGCTGTTTCCATCAGATCTTGGCTGTTTCCTGCAGATCTCGGCTGTTTCCTGCAGATCAGATCTCGGCTGTTTCTTGCAGATCTCGGCTGTTTCTTGCAGATCTCGGCTGTGTCTAGCAGATCTCGGCTGTTTCTTGCAGATCTCGGCTGTTTCTTGCAGATCTCGGCTGTTTCCTGCAGATCTCGGCTGTGTCTAGCAGATCTCGGCTCTTTCCTGCAGATTTTGGAAGTCAGAATATGAAATTATAGATCAATTCCTAATGACCTCACTGACCTGAATGAACTCCTTCCTCCCCCTTCTCCCCTTAGCTCCTTACTTTTCTGCGTTCTTCTGAATGCCGGTTGTTTGTATTTCTCGGTAGGTCATGCTCAGAGTAGGAGTATGAACGATATCACCGACGCTCCGAGCTCAGACCAGGTAAGTGGCCCCCTGAACCCTCTGCAGTGTGTTCTAGTGAAGAGGTGTGGGGGTCCCATCGATCTCAATCATCGTTATTTTAGGGTGACAGGATAGATAATACTAGTAGTTGCTTTTTTATTTTGGGGACACGCTGACATTGGGGCACCGACCCTGAAATATGAAGCCCCGTCCACAGGGATCAATAGGCACTACAGCAAAGATTGAAGACATTCATATGTGAATAGCAGCATGGAGGGTGTGGAGGGGACCGGGGTGCATGGAGGGTGTGGAGGGGACCGGGGGCATGCAGCATGGAGGGTGTGGAGGAGACTGGGGTGCATGGAGGGTGTGGAGGGGACCGGGGGGCATGGAGGGTGTGGAGGGGACTGGGGGGCATGCAGCATGGAGGGTGTGGAGGAGACTGGGGTGCATGGAGGGTGTGGAGGGGACCGGGGGGCATGGAGGGTGTGGAGGGGACCGGGGGCATGCAGCATGGAGGGTGTGGAGGAGACTGGGGTGCATGGAGGGTGTGGAGGGGACCAGGGTGCATGGAGGGTGTGGAGGGGACCGGGGGGCATGGAGGGTGTGGAGGGGACTGGGGGGCATGCAGTATTGAGGGTGTGGAGGGGACTGTGGTGCATGCAGCATGGAGGGTGTGGAGGGGACCGGGGTGCATGCAGCATGGAGGGTGTGGAGGGGACCATGCAGCATGGAGGATGTGGAGAGGGCCGGGGTGCATGCAGCATGGAGGGTGTGGAGGGGACCGGGGGCATGCAGCATGGAGGGTGTGGAGGGGACCGGGGTGCATGGAGGGGACAGGGGTGCATGAAGGTTGTGGAGGGGCCAGGGTGCATGGAGGGTGTGGAGGGGACCGGGGTGCAGGGAAGGTGTGGAGGGGAGCGGGGGCATGCAGCATGGAGGGTGTGGAGGGGACCGGGGGGCATGCAGCATGGAGCGTGTGGAGGGGACTGGGGTGCATTGAGGGTGTGGAGGGGACCGGGGGGCATTGAGGGTGTAACGGTCACCACCGTTTACGATCTTCCATCAACCCATGACAGCTCATACGACAATCCGACAATCCATGTAGACACGATCCATTCCCCAGAATAAAGATGAGACAAGCACCGTTCTCTCTGAGTCAAACGTATGAACACTTTTAATGGGTAGCTCTCAGCTTTATATTCAGTACAGCCATGTTACAGTTATCAAAGAAACAATGAAACTCTCCACCCCCCTCATCACACAATGAACTTCAATCACATTCTCTTAGATAATGACATTTTGTTGAGGTAATCATCCCCCAGACGTTCCGACTGCCTGCAAGTGATTCACCTGCAGAACACACAATGCACAGACGTCTGACCCTTATGCCGCATACACACGATCTCTTTTTGCGATGAAAAAAAACAACGTTTTTTAAAACGTCATTTAAATTGATCGTGTGTGGACAAAACAACGTTTTTTGTCTTAAAAAAACGACCAAAAAAAAATTCCAACATGCTTGATTTTTTTGTGTCGTTTTTCAAAACGTCGTTTTTTGTGTCATAAAAAGTGATGGTGTGTGGGCAAAACAATGTTTAAAGCCGCGCATGCTCAGAAGCAAGTTAGGAGACGGAGCTTCAATGGAAAAGAGTGCCGTCGAACGTGGTGTACGTCACCGCGCTTTGCTAGAGCTTTGTAGAAAAACGATGGTGTGTACGCAACGTCGTTTTGGAAAATGAAGTTTGAAATTAGAGTCACAACACATCTATCATCAATAGCACACAATGAGAGGTCTTTCAAAAGCCCGACTTACTTTGCATCTCATTACTAGCCTGGACTAAGCATATGCCCTATTGGACATAAGGTGACCCTAGACATAAGAGTCCTTAGTGACGCTGGCACAGGAGCACCCCACATCCCTCAAAAGTCTCTGGGTGTCACGGGCCATTCCGTTACATCTCTCCCCTTTCGGTGGGAGACGGACACAGGAGGAGACCCCAGACGGGTTGACTCCGAAGTCAGTCAGTAGTTCCAGTCCTCCAATGCTGGTATCCATACTGTACCCCAAATAAATGTCTCCAAACTGAGCATTACGCACCCCCCCAACCTCTGCCTCTCTCAGAGAACACGCCTGCCGCTGGGGGGAGGCCTGGACTGGCCCTTCTCCCTGGAGTCCTTTCAGCCGCTGGAGAGAAGACAGGGTGACTGGGCTCAGTCCATCATGCTGTTGGGGTTCTGGGCTAACTGCCCCCCATCCCTGGGATATACAAGTGGAGACTGAAGTCCCATCCACTGGTGGTAGGTGAAAACCCCCCGGTGCTTGCAAAGCAAAGCTGACATCCTCCTGTCCCAGTCCTGTACCATTTTTTGGGGTTGTGTCAGTGGAGACTGAAGTCCCATCCACTACCCCAGGAACCCCCTCTTCCGTTATTTGGGAGCAGAGGCCCGGGGCACTCTGCTCTGTTGCCAGCTCTTCTGCTGTGAGGGGAGACCACAGTCCCATCCCCCGATGTCAGCTCCAGCTGCAGTGGTGTGCAGAGGCCAGTAGCATCCTGCCCCGCTGCCAGTGATTCAGCTGGGAGTAAAAGCTTTACAACCTCAGCTTGTAGCTGGAGAGAGGGGCCAACCGCCCAGGCTCCCTGGAACTCCACACCATCCGCTTCGGCTTTAGGAATGGCAATCTCCATATTTTCCACTGCCGATACATCAGCCAGGACCCCAGAGTTGTCATCTGAAATTTCCTCATAGTCCCAGGCAACGGGAGCCCCACCCTGCTGCTGAGCCAAATCTAGCAGCTGTCTGTAGGCGATTTACAACTCCCATTCTTGAATGGCCAGAAACTCCAAATCTTCCTGTAACCAGCGCCCTTCCGAGACATTCAATATTTCCTCTCTGTGCTCCATTATGTCCTCCAAGTGCCACTCCCGATCATCCCCGATGTCTGGATCACTGGACATCCTCCAATACAATAATCCCAGGCCATCATAGTCATAGCCTTCTGTGGGGCTGTCATCAGCTGACCACGGGCACTCTTGGGCTACATACCACCGGAGGGCTTTGTAGCTCTTGTCCAGCTGCATCTTCCTTCCAGAGTTGGCACCGAATCACATCCGACCATCCCAGCAGGGCCTCCTCTGATACTGGTCCTCTGTGCTGTATCCGCATCTCTTGTAACCTCCTTTGGAATTCCTCTTCCATGGAGACTGGTATCTGTACCTCTCCTCTCTCTTCAGTTGGTGCTGCTGTGACTTCTGCTGCTGCAGCACCTCTTTGATGTAGCCAAGCATCCACAGCTGTATTACCCCACCGTTTGCTGTTTTTTTCTTGTAGTGTTTTTCCTTCACCTAATTAAAAGGCTACCAACCATTTTTTAACATCCATTGGAGTGCGGCTGTCCATCTTATATTTTTTCTTCCATTTGTGTGAAGTTGGGGGTGGAGAGTACCATTAAAGCATTCATACATTTTGAAACCAGAAGATAGAGCTGTCAGTCTCATTTTCTGGGGAATGGAACGGCTGGATTGTGGAGTGTCGGATAAGCTGTCTTGGGTTGATGGAAGGTCGTAAACTTTGGTGAAATTATTGACCGGGGTGCATGCAGCGTGGAGGGGAGCGGGGGCCCCACTGACTCCCACAGTAGAAGATCGGAAATATTTGTGTCTCTGACTTGCAGATGAGGAACAAGTTCATGAAGAAGATCCCGCGGGACGCCGAGGCCTCCAATGTCCTGGTGGGAGAAGTGGACTTCCTGGATAAACCCTTCGTGGCTTTTGTACGGCTCGTCCAATCCCTGATGCTGGGCGGAGTCACTGAGGTTCCGGTTCCCACAAGGTAAGAGAAGTCATTGACTAGACAATGGAAGATCTTCATAGGGACTTCATAGGGATCACCAGAGAGCCAAGAATCACCATTGCTGTCATTTGTCCACCATGTTTTCTGTTACCTGAGGTGCTCATAGGCTTATCCAGATAGACACGCCTCCTCATATGATCCCTATGGGTGTGATCCCCTCCTTGTATGAGCCTCACAAATGTGATCCCCTCCTTGTATGATCCCTACAGATGTGATCCCCCTCCTTGTATGATCCCTACAGATGTGATCCCCCTCCTTGTATGATCCCTACAGATGTGACCCTCCTCCTTGTATTATCCCTACAGATGTGACCCTCCTCCTTGTATTATCCCTACAGATGTGATCCCCCTCCTTGTATGATCCCTACAGATGTGATCCCCCTCCTTGTATGATCCCTACAGATGTGATTCCCTCCTTGTATGATCCCTATGGATGTGAACAATTTTATACCATTGATACAGTTTTATAATATGACCGTTGATTGATTGGTCGATTGATTGATTGAGGGATTGGTTGGTTGGTTGATTTGGTTGGTTGATTGGTCAGTTGGTTGGTTGGCAGAGTGGTTGATCGGTTGGTTGGTTAGTTTGGTTTTCAGTTTTCTGCTTCATCGATTGATATACAGTATAACGCTCTACTTGAGCCGCCCGCCCACTCTAAGGCAGGAGGAATGTTGGATCCGGGGACTGAGAATTCTCGTTGTGTGGAGGACTATCACACCATAGATGAAGAGACCCGATCTCTGACATCCAATCACACGGCTCATTTCATAGTCAATCCGGATTGTAAGCTCTTCTGTCACCGAGGAGATCAGAACTTCTGTATTCATCTCGTGTTCTCTGATCGGCAGGTTCCTGTTTATTCTGTTGGGTCCGATGGGGAAAGCCAAATCCTACACTGAGATTGGCCGGGCGATCGCGACCCTCATGGTGGACGATGTGAGTATGTGAATGGGCAACGGAGGGTGGGGGATGGGATAGGACTCCTCCCCTTAGGATTTCAGTGCTCTCTCTCTCTCTCTGGGCAGTGGGAAAGATCAGTCTGGGGGAATGTCGGTCCGGGTCGGTCTGAGGGAATGTCGGTCCGGGTCAGTCTGGGGGAATGGCGGTCCGGGTCAGTCCGGGAGAATTGCGGTCCGGGTCGGTCTGGGGGAATGGCGGTCCGGGTCGGTCTGAGGGAATGTCGGTCCGGGTCGGTCTGGGGGAATGTCGGTCCGGGTCGGTCTGAGGGAATGTCGGTCCGGGTCGGTCTGAGGGAATGTCGTTCCGGGTTGGTCTGGGGGAATGTCGGTCAGGGTCAGTCTGGGGGAATGGTGGTCCGGGTCAGTCTGGGGGAATGGCGGTCCGGGTCAGTCTGGGGGAATGGCGGTCCAGGTCAGTTCCGGGGAATGGTGGTCCAGGTCAGTCCGGGAGAATGGCGGTCCGGTTCAGTCCGGGGAATGGCGGTCCGGGTCAGTCTGGGAGAAGGGTGATCTGGGTCAGTCTGGGGGAATGGCGGTCCGGGTCAGAGTTCCGCTCTGATTCTCTCTTCTTGTTATTTAGCTCTTCAGTGACGTCGCCTACAAAGCCCGAGACCGAGAGGATCTGATCGCCGGAATAGACGAGTTCTTAGATGAAGTCATTGTCCTTCCCCCTGGAGAGTGGGACCCCACAATCCGAATAGAACCCCCCAAAAAGATCCCGTCCGCCGATCAGAGGTGAGCGCACCATGCCTGAGCCTTTCATCCAATCCCTTCCTTCCGTGTCCTCCAACCAATCCCTCCCCTCCGTGTCCTCCAACCAATCCCTCCCCTCAGTGTCCTCCAACCAATCCCTCCCCTCAGTGTCCTCCAACCAATCCCTCCCCTCAGTGTCCTCCAACCAATCCCTCCCCTCAGTGTCCTCCAACCAATCCCTCCCCTCCGTGTCCTCCAACCAATCCCTCCCCTCAGTGTCCTCCAACCAATCCCTCCCCTCAGTGTCCTCCAACCAATCCCTCCCCTCAGTGTCCTCCAACCAATCCCTCCCCTCCGTGTCCTCCAACCAATCCCTCCCCTCAGTGTCCTCCAACCAATCCCTCCCCCCCGTGTCCTCCAACCAATCCCTCCCCTCAGTGTCCTCCAACCAATCCCTCCCCTCAGTGTCCTCCAACCAATCCCTCCACTCCATATCCTCCACCCCTCTCTACCAATCCCTCTACTGGTCTCCCATGGTCCAGCAAATTCAAATTCAAAATACTAACTGTGACGAACCCTCTGTCCTCAAACAAAACTAGGTCCGCCATCAATGTTTCCTCTGTCCAGAACCAGCACCATCCAAGACCCCCCCCCCCCCCCCCCCAAGTCACCAGACAAGACCTCAGTGTAGAGGGGAAAACCACAAATAAATTGCTCCAAACAGAGCATCCCCCCCCCCTGTCAACCTCTGCCTCTCTCAGAGAACATGCCTGCCGCTGGGGAGAGGCCTGGACTGGCCCTTCTCACTGGAGTCCATTCAGCCGCTGGAGAGAAGGCAGGGTGACTGGGCTCAGTTCATCATGCTGTTGGGGATCTGGGCCAACTGCCCCCCATCCCTGAAGTATACAAGTGGAGACCGAGGTCCCATCCACTACCACAGGAACTCTCTCTTCTGTTAGTTGAGGGCAGAGGCCCGTTGCACTCTGGTCTGTTGCCAGCTCTTCTGCTGGGTGGCTGTGAGTGGAAACCACAGTCCCATCCCCCGATATCAGCTCAAGCTGCAGTTGTATGCAGAGGCCGGTAACATTCTGCCCTGTTAGCACTTCAGCTGAGGACCCCACATCATCCACTCTGGCTAACTGTTGGGGAATGGCCGTCACCTTCTCACCATGGGCCCCTAAAACTGCTGCAGGGGTGGGGCAGAGGTCTTGGACCCTCTTTCCGATGGCCAGCACTTCAGCTGGAGAAGTCGCTTGTAACTCCACAGATACTGCCCTTGGTGCTGGGCAGAGCCCGGTGAAATTTGGCCCTGATACCAACTCTTCTCCTCAAGGTTCACTGGGTTGTTCTTCCTCAGCAGGACAGCCTATCCAATCCCCAGTCTCTATAACTAGTTTCTGGGGATAGAGCTTCACCATCTCCTGTCCGTAGAACGAAGAAGAGGTTACTGGTGCTGGGCAGAGCTCAGTTATGTCTGGCCCTGGTGCCAGCTATCCTGCTGGGTTGGTGGCATCATTCTGGGGTGCCATCTGCTGCTGGGAAGGGACCATCTCCTTCTCACCCTGGGCCTCTGTAACCACCGCAGGTGTGGGGCAGAGGTCTTGGACCCTCTGTTCAGTTGTCAGCGCTTCAGCTGGAGAAGTTTCTGGTGACACCACAAATGCTACTGGCAGAAAATCCCATGTCTCTGGCAGTGTTGTAGGAGAAAGGCCGACTGTCTCTTCTCTCAGGGAGGCTGAAGCCACTTTTGGTGCTGGGCAGAGGTTGGGCAGAGGTTAGCAGCACTCTGCCCTGTTGTCAGAACTTCAGCTTTGGGGACGGTAGTTTCCGGAGTTTCCACTGCCGATTCTCTGGCATGCTGCTGAACGCATTCTAGCAGTTTCCTGTCTGCCCTTTCCAGATGCTAGTCCTTCCTTAGCAAATAGTCCAGATCAGGTTTAAGCTCTGAGACCCCTACAAGACCGAGCATAGCCTCACAGTGTTCTCGCAGGTCCTCAAAGGTAGGTTCCCCTTCATCACCAAACACAAAACAATCTGTAAGGATCTCCCACAGCAATCCAGGGCCACCTTAGGGCCATATCCCTCCGGAGAGCATTCTGTTGTCTCCCCTAAATATTCCTCCTCCGTGTGCCACTGCAGAGCCCAATACCGATTGTCCAGCTCTATCTCTTGCTGGACCAGTCTGTCCAACTCCGTCACCCATTGGGGCCGCTCTCCCAGGAATGGCATCCGTAACTCCCGTTGGTTACTGGCCTGCTGCTCTGGGATGGAAAGCACTTGTCCTGTTACATACCAGCGAGCTGGAGGGATCCAATCCAGAGTCCTTCCTGAACCTGCTGCCTGATCTCCAGGTGTTTTCACTCTCCCATCCTCTGGAACTCTCTACCTCAATCCGTCCAACTGAAAACTCATCTGCTCGGGGAGGCCTATCTCCAGAACCTGGAATTCTTCAGCTCATCCCCCACAGTTATCACCTTTTCTATTAGATAGTAAGCTCCTATGATTGATTGATTTTTAATATTTCTATACAGCGCCACATACACCCTGAAGGGTGTGTCTAAGCGCTGGAAGGAGGTCCGCCGGTCTATTCTGGACCAAAAAGCAATCCAAGAAAACAAAGAAAAAAGACTTCACAGGCGAACTGATAGCTTGTGTACATAAAAAAAAAAAGAAACCATGTAAAATATCAACAATAAAAACACAGTAGCAAGGTAGTTTGGGGTGAGGGGGACATAGGACAAAGGGAGGAGGGGCCAGGTCGGTTTAATTAGGCGTGGTCATAATCAACTTGTCTCAAAGAGGAAAGTTTTCAGAGCCTTTCTGAAGGTAATAAGAACAGTAGACTTCCTCAAAGGCAACGGGAGAAGGTTCCAAAGCGAAGCGGCTCTGGCTCTAAAGGATCGGCCACCGAAAGAAATCAACCTTACTGGAGGGACGGCAGCAAAGTCCTGATCGCCCGATCTCAGTGCCCTGGGGGGATGGTATTGTATGGCCAAGTTGTTAATGAACAATGGGCCATGTTGTTTAAAGGCCCTGAACATGACACACAAAGCCTTGAATTCGATCCTCCTTGCGCATGGGAGCCAATGAAGTAGTCTGAGAACGGGTGATATATGGTCCCATCTTGAGGTCCCCGTAATCAACCTAGCTGCCTGGTTCTGCACCAGCTGCAGCTTGGAGAGCCATTTAATAGGGAGTCCCAGGTATACCACATTGCAAAAGTCAAGGCGTGAGATAACTAAGGTCTGTACCAGAGTATTTCTATGTGTTTGGGAGAGCAGATGTTTTACCCGTCGTAGCATCCGAAGATAGTAAAGGGCATTCTTGGTGCAATTCCTCACCTGTGGAATCCATGAAAGTCTATTGTCGAATATGACGCCCAGGTTTCTCACTTGGCTAGATGGAGTGGGGCACGGGCCCATTGATACGGGCCACTCTGCAAGCAGGTTTAACCTTTGTGTTGGACCTGTAAGAAGTACCTCAGTTTTGGATACGTTCAGGGCCAAACGATTGTCCTTCATCCATATCTGGATAGATGAGAGGCAGCAGGAAAGAAGGTGGGCTGCCGTGGGGTTGAGAGCAACACTGGCCACAATTTGTATGTCATCAGCATATACCTGCGTGGCCAACCCCCATGAAGAGATGATAGCTACCACGGGCCTCACATAGCAATTAAACAGCCATGGTGAAATTGCCGAGCCCTGAGGGACCCCGCAAAGAAGGGGCACCCTCGCTGACCTGAATGGGCCCAATATTACTTGGAATGTTCTACCTGTCAGGAAATTGCGTATCCAAGTAAGAGGTACGCCTGTGATATAGAACTCGTCCTGCAGCCTAGCCAGGAGGATCTTGTGGCTGACAGTATCGAAAGCCGCGGAGAGGTCAAGCATGAGTAGGATCCTCCTAACCTACTTGTATTGTATTGTCCCTGTTCTGTCTGTCTTTACATTGTACGGCGCTCTGAGCGATCGATTCCATATTGTAGATCGAAACATCTTCATAACAATAAAGATAAAATATCACAAGATGATGAAGATTCTCTCACCTTCTACCACAACAGGAAATCGGTTTTCTCTGTGAATGAAGCCGGGCAGATGAACGGGTCAGCCGGAGGGGTTGGTGGCGGCAGTGGGGGTGGTCCAAGTGAAGATGACGAGATGCCCGTCGCCCATGAGATCGGAGAAGAGCTTTCCTGGACCGGCAGGTGAGTCCTTCAGTCTGGAGGTGGGACCCTCTCCATCAGACTCGGTACCCCAACAACAAGAACTCGGGGCTCGCTGGGGGTATCTTAGGGGGTCAGACTCTGCACCTCAACACAAGGAAATCGGGGCTTGCTGGGGGTATCTTAGGGGGTCAGACTCTGAACCCCCAGCACCAGGAACTCGGGGCTCGCTGGGGGTATCTTAGGGGGTCAGACTCGGTACCCCAACACCAGGAACTCGGGGCTCGCTGGGGGTATCTTAGGGGGTCAGACTCGGTACCCCAACACCAGGAACTCGGGGCTCGCTGGGGGTATCTTAGGGGGTCAGACTCTGAACCCCCAGCACCAGGAACTCGGGGCTCGCTGGGGGTATCTTAGGGGGTCAGACTCTGCACCTCAACACAAGGAAATCGGGGCTTGCTGGGGGTATCTTAGGGGTCAGACTCTGAACCCCCAGCACCAGGAACTCGGGGCTCGCTGGGGGTATCTTAGGGGGTCAGACTCTGCACCTCAACACAAGGAAATCGGGGCTTGCTGGGGGTATCTTAGGGGGTCAGACTCTGAACCCCCAGCACCAGGAACTCGGGGCTCGCTGGGGGTATCTTAGGGGGTCAGACTTGGTACCCCAACACCAGGAACTCGGGGCTCGCTGGGGGTATCTTAGGGGGTCAGACTCTGAACCCCCAACACCAGGAACTCGGGGCTCGCTGGGGGTATCTTAGGGGGTCAGACTCGGTACCCCAACACCAGGAACTCGGGGCTCGATGGGGGTATCTTAGGGGGTCAGACTCTGAACCCCCAACACCAGGAACTCAGGGCTCACTGGGGGTATCTTAGGGGGTCAGACTCTGAACCTCCAACACCAGGAACTCGGGGCTCGCTGGGGGTATCTTAGGGGGTCAGACTTGGTACCCCAACACCAGGAACTCGGGGCTCGCTGGGGGTATCTTAGGGGGTCAGACTCTGAACCTCCAACACCAGGAACTCGGGGCTCGCTGGGGGTATCTTAGGGGGTCAGACTTGGTACCCCAACACCAGGAACTCGGGGCTCGCTGGGGGTATCTTAGGGGGTCAGACTCTGAACCCCCAACACCAGGAACTCAGGGCTCGCTGGGGGTATCTTAGGGGGTCAGACTCTGCACCCCAACACCAGAAACTCTGGGATCGCTGGGGGTATCTTAGGGGGTCAGACTCTGCACCCCAACACCAGGAACTCGGGGCTCGCTGGGGGTATCTTAGGGGGTCAGACTCTGCACCCCAACACCAGAAACTCAGGGATCGCTGGGGGTATCTTAGGGGGTCAGACTCGGTACCCCAACACCAGGAACTCGGGGCTCGCTGGGGGTATCTTAGGGGGTCAGACTCTGCACCCCAACACCAGGAACTCGGGAAACGCTGGGGGTATCTTAGGGGGTCAGACTCAGTACCCCAACACCAGGAACTCGGGGCCCACTTGGGGTATCTTAGGGGGTCAGACTCGGTATCCCAACACCAGGAATTTGGGGCTCGCTGGGGGTATCTTTGGGGGTCAGACTCTGTACCTCAACACCAGGAACTCGGGGCTCACTGGGGGGTATCTTAGGGGGTCAGACTCTGCACCCCAACACCAGGAACTCGGGCTCGCTGGGGGTATCTTAGGGGGTCAGACTCAGTACCCCAACACCAGGAACTTGGGGCTCACTTGGGGTATCTTAGGGGGTCAGACTCGGTACCCCAACACCAGGAATTTGGGGCTCGCTGGGGGTATCTTAGGGGGTCAGACTCTGTACCCCCAACACCAGGAACTCGAGGCTCGCTGGGGGTATCTTAGGGGGTCAGACTCTGCACCCCAACACCAGGAGCTCAGGGCTCACTGGGGGTATCTTAGGGGGTCAGACTCTGCACCCCAACACCAGGAACTCGGGGCTCGCTGGGGGTATCTTAGGGGGTCAGACTCTGCACCCCAACACCAGGAACTCGGGGCTCGCTGGGGGTATCTTAGGGGGTCAGACTCTGCACCCCAACACCAGAAACTCTGGGATCGCTGGGGGTATCTCAGGGGTTCAGACTCTGCACCCCAACACCAGGAACTCGGGGCTCGCTGGGGGTATCTTAGGGGGTCAGACTCTGCACCCCAACACCAGGAACTCAGGGCTCGCTGGGGGTATCTTAGGGGGTCAGACTCTGCACCCCAACACCAGGAACTCGGGGATCGCTGGGGGTATCTTAGGGGGTCAGACTCAGTACCCCAACATCAGGAACTCGGGGCTCACTTGGGGTATCTTAGGGGGTCAGACTCGGTACCCCAACACCAGGAATTTGGGGCTCGCTGGAGGTATCTTAGGGGGTCAGACTCTGTACCTCAACACCAGGAACTCGGGGCTCAGTGGGGGGTATCTTAGGGGGTCAGACTCTGCAACCCAACACCAGGAACTCGGGCTCGCTGGGGGTATCTTAGGGGGTCAGACTCTGCACCCCAACACCAGAAACTCGGGGATCGCTGGGGGTATCTTAGGGGGTCAGACTCTGCACCCCAACACCAGAAACTCGGGGATCGCTGGGGATATCTTAGGGGGTCAGACTCAGTACCCCAACACCAGGAACTCGGGGCTCGCTGGGGACATCTTAGGGGTTCAGACTCTGCACCCCAACACCAGGAACTTGGGACTCACTTGGGGTATCTTAGGGGGTCAGACTCGGTACCCCAACACCAGGAACTCGGGGCTCGCTGGGGGTATCTTAGGGGGTCAGACTCTGCACCCCAACACCAGAAACTCAGGGATCGCTGGGGGTATCTTAGGGGGTCAGACTCTGCACCCCAACACCAGGAACTCGGGGCTCGCTGGGGGTATCTTAGGGGGTCAGACTCTGCACCCCAACACCAGGAACTCGGGGCTCGCTGGGGGTATCTTAGGGGGTCAGACTCGGTACCCCAACACTCTGTAACCCGATATGTTCCTGTAGTCCACATGTGACTCTTCTCCCGGTTGTGTTTCCTCTCAGGTTCTGTGGAGGATTATATCTGGACATGAAGAGGAAGCTCCCCTTTTTCCTCAGTGACTTCTATGACGGCTTCCACATCCAATCCATCTCTGCCATTATCTTCATCTACCTCGGCTGTATAACAAACGCCATCACATTCGGGGGGCTGCTGGGCGATGCCACAGACAACTATCAGGTACTGGAAGCATTGGGTTGGGGCCCCTGTGGCCCTCATGTAGGAAATATGAGGTCCTCTGAGGTGCTCAGCCATGGTGTTCATGTAGGACCGTCCCCATCATCACTTTATTCATAGTGTCAGCTTTTATCTTCTGGAGAATGCAGCAGAAGAAGTGAGACTACCCCAGAGGGAGCTGGGAATGAGGGAGGCAGGGGAAGACCTCACCTGAGATATCACCCAACACCTTCATCAGGACTAAATGTGACCATACACAGGGAGATTAGTGATGTCAGGGATCTGGTCCTTGGAAATACCCGATTAATATTATCTGAGATTTCATTTTATTAATCATTGACAGAGCAATCAGCACCCAGACATCAACTTCATCCACCCAACCACCACCCAACCCAATGACGTCAGACATCAACTTCATCCACCCAACCACCGCCCAACCCACCCAACCACCGCCCAACCCAATGACGTCAGACATCCACCCAACCACCGCCCAACCCAACTTCACCAATACGACCGCCCAACCACCGCCCAACGACCGACATCAACTTCATCCCCCAACCACCACCCAACGCAATGACGTCAGACATCAACTTCATCCACCCAACCACCGCCCAACCCACCCAACCACCGCCCAACCCAATGACGTCAGACATCAACTTCACGACCGCCCAACCACCACCCAACCCAATGACGTCAGACATCAACTTCATCCGCCCAACCACCACCCAACGCAATGACGTCAGACATCAACTTCATCCACCCAACCACCGCCCAACCCAATGACGTCAGACATCAACTTCACCAATACGACCGCCCAACCACCACCCAACGCAATGACGTCAGACATCAACTTCATCCACCCAACCACCGCCCAACCCAATGACGTCAGACATCAACTTCACCATACGACCGCCCAACCACCACCCAACGCAATGACGTCAGACATCAACTTCATCCACCCAACCACCGCCCAACCCAATGACGTCAGACATCAACTTCACCAATACGACCGCCCAACCACCACCCAACCACCGACATCAACTTCATCCACCCAACGCAATGACGTCAGACATCAACTTCATCCGCCCAACCACCACCCAACGCAATGACGTCAGACATCAACTTCATCCACCCAACCACCGCCCAACCCAATGACGTCAGACATCAACTTACGACCGCCCAACCACCGCCCAACGCATCCGCCCAACCACCACCCAACGCAATGACGTCAGACATCAACTTCACCCGCCCAACCACCACCCAACCCAATGACGTCAGACATCAACTTCATCCGCCCAACCACCACCCAACGCAATGACGTCAGACATCAACTTCATCCACCCAACCACCGCCCAACCCAATGACGTCAGACATCAACTTCACCAATACGACCGCCCAACCACCACCCAACGCAATGACGTCAGACATCAACTTCATCCACCCAACCACCACCCAACGCAATGACGTCAGACATCAACTTCATCCACCCAACCACCACCCAACGCAATGACGTCAGACATCAACTTCATCCACCCAACCACCGCCCAACCCAATGACGTCAGACATCAACTTCACCAATACGACCGCCCAACCACCACCCAACGCAATGACGTCAGACATCAACTTCATCCACCCAACCACCGCCCAACCCAATGACGTCAGACATCAACTTCACCAATACGACCGCCCAACCACCACCCAACGCAATGACGTCAGACATCAACTTCATCCACCCAACCACCGCCCAACCCAATGACGTCAGACATCAACTTCACATACGACCGCCCAACCACCACCCAACTTCACCAATACGACCGCCCAACCACCGCCCACCCAACGCAATGACGTCAGACATCAACTTCATCCACCCAACCACCGCCCAACCCAATGACGTCAGACATCAACTTCACCAATACGACCGCCCAACCACCGCCCAACGCAATGACGTCAGACATCAACTTCATCCGCCCAACCACCACCCAACGCAATGACGTCAGACATCAACTTCATCCACCCAACCACCGCCCAACCCAATGACGTCAGACATCAACTTCATCCGCCCAACCACCACCCAACGCAATGACGTCAGACATCAACTTCACCCGCCCAACCACCACCCAACCCAATGACGTCAGACATCAACTTCATCCGCCCAACCACCACCCAACGCGATGACGTCAGACATCAACTTCATCCACCCAACCACCGCCCAACCCAATGACGTCAGACATCAACTTCACCAATACGACCGCCCAACCACCACCCAACGCAATGACGTCAGACATCAACTTCATCCACCCAACCACCACCCAACGCAATGACGTCAGACATCAACTTCATCCACCCAACCACCACCCAACGCAATGACGTCAGACATCAACTTCATCCACCCAACCACCGCCCAACCCAATGACGTCAGACATCAACTTCACCAATACGACCGCCCAACCACCACCCAACGCAATGACGTCAGACATCAACTTCATCCACCCAACCACCGCCCAACCCAATGACGTCAGACATCAACTTCACCAATACGACCGCCCAACCACCACCCAACGCAATGACGTCAGACATCAACTTCATCCACCCAACCACCACCCAACGCAATGACGTCAGACATCAACTTCATCCACCCAACCACCGCCCAACCCAATGACGTCAGACATCAACTTCACCAATACGACCGCCCAACCACCACCCAACGCAATGACGTCAGACATCAACTTCATCCACCCAACCACCGCCCCAACCCAATGACGTCAGACATCAACTTCACCAATACGACCGCCCAACCACCACCCAACGCAATGACGTCAGACATCAACTTCATCCACCCAACCACCGCCCAACCCAATGACGTCAGACATCAACTTCACCAATACGACCGCCCAACCACCACCCAACGCAATGACGTCAGACATCAACTTCATCCACCCAACCACCACCCAACGCAATGACGTCAGACATCAACTTCATCCACCCAACCACCGCCCAACCCAATGACGTCAGACATCAACTTCACCAATACGACCGCCCAACCACCACCCAACGCAATGACGTCAGACATCAACTTCATCCACCCAACCACCGCCCAACCCAATGACGTCAGACATCAACTTCACCAATACGACCGCCCAACCACCACCCAACGCAATGACGTCAGACATCAACTTCATCCACCCAACCACCACCCAACGCAATGACGTCAGACATCAACTTCATCCACCCAACCACCACCCAACGCAATGACGTCAGACATCAACTTCATCCACCCAACCACCGCCCAACCCAATGACGTCAGACATCAACTTCACCGATACGACCGCCCAACCACCGCCCAACGCAATGACGTCAGACATCAAATTTATCCGCCCAACCACCACCCAACGCAATGATGTCAGACATCAACTTCATCCGCCCAACCACCACCCAACCCAATGATGTCAGACATCAACTTCATCCGCCCAACCACCACCCAACGCAATGACGTCAGACATCAACTTCATCCGCCCAACCACCACCCAACGCAATGACGTCAGACATCAACTTCATCCGCCCAACCACCACCCAACCCAATGACGTCAGACATCAACTTCATCCACCCAACCACCGCCCAACGCAATGACATCAGACATCAACTTCACCAATACGACCGCCCAACCACCACCCAACGCAATGACGTCAGACATCAACTTCATCCGCCCAACCACCACCCAACCCAATGATGTCAGACATCAACTTCATCCGCCCAACCACCACCCAACGCAATGACGTCAGACATCAACTTCATCCGCCCAACCACCACCCAACGCAATGACGTCAGACATCAACTTCATCCGCCCAACCACCACCCAACCCAATGACGTCAGACATCAACTTCATCCACCCAACCACCGCCCAACGCAATGACATCAGACATCAACTTCATCCACCCAACCACCGCCCAACGCAATGACGTCAGACATCAACTTCATCCGCCCAACCACCACCCAACCCAATGACGTCAGACATCAACTTCATCCACCCAACCACCGCCCAACGCAATGACATCAGACATCAACTTCATCCGCCCAACCACCGCCCAACCCAATGACGTCAGACATCAACTTCATCCACCCAACCACCACCCAACCCAATGACGTCAGACATCAACTTCATCCGCCCAACCACCACCCAACGCAATGACGTCAGACATCAACTTCATCCGCCCAACCACCGCCCAACGCAATGACATCAGAAATCAACTTCATCCACCCAACCACCGCCCAACGCAATGATGTCAGACATCAACTTCATCCGCCCAACCACCGCCCAACGCAATGACGTCAGACATTAACTTCATCCACCCAACCACCGCCCAACGCAATGACGTCAGACATCAACTTCATCCACCCAACCACCGCCCAACGTAATGACGTCAGACATGAACTTCATCCGCCCAACCACCGCCCAACGCAATGACGTCAGACATCAACTTCATCCGCCCAACCACCGCCCAACGCAATGACGTCAGACATGAACTTCATCCGCCCAACCACCGCCCAACGCAATGACGTCAGACATTAACTTCATCCACCCAACCACCGCCCAACGCAATGACGTCAGACATCAACTTCATCCACCCAACCACCGTCCAACGTAATGACGTCAGACATGAACTTCATCCGCCCAACCACCGCCCAACGCAATGACGTCAGACATTAACTTCATCCACCCAACCACCGCCCAACGCAATGACGTCAGACATCAACTTCATCCGCCCAACCACCGCCCAACGCAATGACGTCAGACATCAACTTCATCCGCCCAACCACCGCCCAACGCAATGACATCAGACATCAACTTCATCCACCCAACCACCACCCAACGCAATGACGTTAGACATCAATTTCATCCACCCAACCACCACCCAACGCAATGACGTCAGACCACAACTTCATCCACCCAACCAACATCCAACCACCACCCAACGTAATGACGTCAAACATCAACTTCACCAATACGACCGCCCAACCACCACCCAACAAAATTATATTTATTATTATTAATATTATTATACAGGATTTATTTAGTGCCAACCGTTTGTGCAGCACTGTACAATGTAAAGGTGAGACGGTACAATTACAGTATGGTTCAATACAGAAGGAATAGGAGGGCCCGGCTCATGGAGCTTACAATCTAAAGGGAGGGGGAACAAAAGGTAATAGCTGCAGGGCATAATCTGATGATGGTGGGCTCGGGTACAGGTCTTAGGTGAAGGAGGGGTAGTCTTCCCTGAATATGTACGTTTTCAAGGATCGCCTAAAGGTGGACAGGGTAGGAGCTGATCAGACATACCGGGGCAGGGAGTTCCATAGGATGGGAGAGGCTCTGGAGAAGTCCTGGAGATGACATGGGAGGAAGTAACAATGGAGGTTGAGAGCACGAGGTCCTGGGAGGAACAGAGGGGACGATTCCGGCGATATCTACAGATGAGGTTGATGATGTAGATGGGGGCGATGTTGGGGGTGGCCTTGTATGTTGAGGATAGAGAGTTGCAGTAGTAGAAACGGGAAATAATCGCGGAGTGAATATGTTGTGTTGTGGTGTCGTTAGTCAGGAAGGGTGAATTCTGGAGATGCGATTGGATGTGGGATGAAGGAGAGGTCAGAGTCTAGGATTGCACCCTGGCATGTGTGGAGGGACCAATGGTTGTGCCATTGATCTTAATGGTAAAGTCATGGGGGGGGGGGATCGGGGAGGAGGAAATATTAGTGGTGTGACATCCATAACGATATGACGCTCAGTGAATTTGTAATCCGTGTGGAGATGGAGGGCGAGAGATGAGGAGATGGAGGGGTGAGATGAGGAGATGAAGGGGTGAGATAAGGAGATGGAGGGGGTGAGTTGAGGAGATGGAGGAGGTCAGTTGAGGAGATAGAGGGGGTGAGATAAGGAGATGGAGGGGGAGAGATGAGGAGATGGAGAAGGTCAGTTGAGGAGATGGAGGGGGGTAAGTTGAGGAGATGAAGGGGGTGAGATAAGGAGATGGAGGGGGAGAGATGAGGAGATGGAGGAGGTGAAATAAGGAGATGTTGGAGGTAAGTTGAGGAGATAGAGGGGGTGAGATGAGGAGATGGAGGAGGTCAGTTGAGGAGATGGAGGAGGTGAAATAAGGAGATGGAGGAGGTCAGTTGAGGAGATGGAGGAGGTCAGTTGAGGAGATGGAGGAGGTCAGTTGAGGAGATGGAGGGGGTAAGTTGAGGAGATGGAGGGGGTAAGTTGAGGAGATGGAGGGGGTAAGTTGAGGAGATGGAGGGGGTGGAGGGGGAAGTTGAGGAGATGGAGGGGGTAAGTTGAGGAGATAGAGGGGGTGAGATGAGGAGATGGAGGGGGAGAGATGAGGAGATGGAGAAGGTCAGTTGAGGAGATGGAGGGGGTAAGTTGAGGAGATGAAGGGGGTGAGATAAGGAGATGGAGGGGGAGAGATGAGGAGATGGAGGAGGTGAAATAAGGAGATGTTGGAGGTAAGTTGAGGAGATAGAGGGGGTGAGATGAGGAGATGGAGGAGGTCAGTTGAGGAGATAGAGGGGGTGAGATAAGGAGATGGAGGGGGAGAGATGAGGAGATGGAGAAGGTCAGTTGAGGAGATGGAGGGGGTAAGTTGAGGAGATGAAGGGGGTGAGATAAGGAGATGGAGGGGAGAGATGAGGAGATGGAGGAGGTGAAATAAGGAGATGTTGGAGGTAAGTTGAGGAGATAGAGGGGGTGAGATGAGGAGATGGAGGAGGTCAGTTGAGGAGATGGAGGAGGTGAAATAAGGAGATGGAGGAGGTCAGTTGAGGAGATGGAGGAGGTCAGTTGAGGAGATGGAGGAGGTCAGTTGAGGAGATGGAGGGGGTAAGTTGAGGAGATGGAGGGGGTAAGTTGAGGAGATGGAGGGGGTAAGTTGAGGAGATGGAGGGGGTAAGTTGAGGAGATGGAGGGGGTAAGTTGAGGAGATAGAGGGGGTGAGATGAGGAGATGGAGGGGTGAGATGAGGAGATGAAGGGGGTGCACTGAGGAGATGAAGGGGGTGCACTGAGGAGATGGAGGGGGTAAGTTGAGGAGTAGAGAGATAGATCTGGGTGTTGTCGGCATAGAGGTGGTATTGGAAACCATAGGAGGTTATCAGCTGGCCCAGGGAAGAGGTATAGAGTGAGAATAGGAGGGGCCCCAATGATGGAGCCTGGGGGGGCCCCAACAGAAAGAGGAAGAGTAGTGGAGGAGATGGAGTTGTAAGTGACACTGAGATAGGTGGGAGGAGAACCAGGAAAATCAGAATCATGGAGGCCGAGGGAGTTTATAGAGGAGCCGGTTGCCAACAATAGCAAAGGCAGCAGAGAGGTCAGAAAATGGGGCAGTTAGTAATTGGTTGGTGAGTATTAGTGGGGCGGGTTCAGTGGAATGTTGGGGATTATTGTTTATTGTTTGTTTCTTATACAAGGCGCATAGTTCACAAAACATGTTTGCATCGATGCGCCTGCTTCCCGTCCAATCACGTCACCAAAAACATGCCAAGAGAACAAACTTTGAAAACAACATAAAATCGAGTGGCGGTTACAATAAATATATAGACATTCTAACACTCGGTACTGCATGTATGCTTAATAAAAACGTTAAAAACTACATAAAAACAACAAAATAGGAAGGGGGGGAAGGAAGGAAAGGGAGAAAAGGTGGAGAAAGAGATATCTCACCCCAAACCACTAAAGGCCCTAGTAAACAACGGGGTCTTCAGATCTTTTCTGAATACCTGGTACTTCTCCTGTTGTTGCAGGTGGCATGGAAGCAGATTCCATAACTGGGCAGCTTGAACTGAAAAAGCTCTGCCCCCCCATTTTTTCAGCCTCTAAGGCCGAACCACCAATCTAGTTTGTGACGTGGCCCGTAAGGCTCTCGTCACCAACTGTCGCCGCAATTTCTTACGGATGTAACATGGGCCTAGATTATTAAAGGCTTTGTAAGCAATACAAAGAACCTTAAATTCTGATCTCTCCCGTATTGGGATGAAGAAGATTGTCAGTGAGGTGATGATTGTGGACAAGACATTCAAGAAGTTTGGAGGCGGCGGGAGTGGGGAGATTCTTAAGAGTCAAACAGGTCATGTGATGTGTGTTTTGCCCCCCCGGTCATGTGATATGTGTTTTGCCCCCCCGGTTATGTGATATGTGTTTTTTTGCCCCCCCCCGTCATGTGATGTGTGTTTCGCCCCCCGGTCATGTGATGTGTGTTTTGCCCCCCCGGTCATGTGATGTGTGTTTTGCCCCCCCGTCTGTCATGTGATGTGTGTTTTGCCCCCCCGGTTATGTGATATGTGTTTTGCCCCCCCGGTCATGTGATGTGTGTTTTGCCCCCCCCGGTCATGTGATATGTGTTTTGTCCCCCCCGGTCATGTGATGTGTGTTTTACCCCCCTCGGTCACATGATGTGTGTTTTACCCCCCTCGGTCATGTGATGTGTGTTCCCCCCCCGTCCTGTGATGTGTGTTTTGTCCCCCCCCCCCGGTCCTGTGATGTGTGTTTTGTCCCCCCCCCGGTCATGTGATGTGTGTTTTGCCCCCCCGGTCATGTGATGTGTGTTTTGCCCCCCCGTCATGTGATGTGTGTTTTTCCCCCCGGTTATGTGATATGTGTTTTGTCCCCCCCGGTCATGTGATGTGTGTTTTACCCCCCTCGGTCACATGATGTGTGTTTTACCCCCCTCGGTCATGTGATGTGTGTTCCCCCCCCCCGTCCTGTGATGTGTGTTTTGTCCCCCCCCCCGGTCCTGTGATGTGTGTTTTGTCCCCCCCCCGGTCATGTGATGTGTGTTTTGCCCCCCCGGTCATGTGATGTGTGTTTTGCCCCCTGGTCATGTGATGTGTGTTTTTCCCCCCCGGTCATGTGATATGTGTTTTGTCCCCCCCGGTCATGTGATGTGTGTTTTTTACCCCCCTCGGTCACATGATGTGTGTTTTACCCCCCTCGGTCATGTGATGTGTGTTCCCCCCCCGGTCCTGTGATGTGTGTTTTGTCCCCCCCCGGTCATGTGATGTGTGTTTTGTTCCCCCCCTGGTCATGTGATGTGTGTTTTGCCCCCCTGGTCATGTGATGTGTGTTCCCCCCCAGTCCTGTGATGTGTGTTTTGCCCCCCTCCCCCAGTCCATGCTTTATCGGTCACATGATGTGTTTTGCCTCGGCAGGGGGTGATGGAGAGCTTCCTGGGCACAGCAATGACGGGTTCCGTGTTTTGTCTGTTTGCTGGACAACCTCTCATCATCCTGAGCAGCACCGGCCCCATCCTCATCTTCGAGAAGCTTCTGTTTGATTTTAGCAAGTAAGTGGAATCCTCCCCTCCCCCGCACAACACCGCGCCCAATAAATAATCATTCCTCCTCCTCCCCTGCACAGCACCTGTCTGGTGTGTTCCTTGGCCTTTGTTCACTAAGGTTCTCTAACAAACCTATGAGGGCTTCACAGAACAGCTGTATTTTATACTGAGATTACATGACACACAGGTGGACTCTATTTACTAATCAGGTGACTTCTGAAGGCGATTGGTTCCTAGATTTTAGTTATCAGAGTAAAGGGGGCGCCATACAAATGCCCCTCCCCCCAAACTTATCACATATTTATTTGTATCATTTATCATTTTTCTTCCACTTCACAATTATGTGACACTTTGTGTCTCTCACATAAAATCCCAATAAAATACATTTATGTTTTTGGTTGTAACATGAGATGATGTGAGAAATTTATAAGGGGCATAATTATTTTTTCCAGGCCCTGTATATAGAGGGGTATTAATACTTTTTCCAGGCCTTGTATATAGAGGGGTATAAATACTTTTTCCAAGCCCTGTATATAGAGGGGTATGAATACTTTTTCCAGGCCCAGTATATAGAGGGGTATGAATACTTTTTCCAGACTCTGTGTATAGAGGGGTATGAATACTTTTTCCATCCTCCTATAGGAGTAATGATATAGATGGGGTATGAATACTTTTTCCAGGCCCTGTATATAGAGGGGTATGAATACTTTTTACGCCCTCCTGTAGGAGTAATAGAAGGGTATGCATACTTTTTCCTGTATGAGTAATAGAGGGGTATGAATACTTTTGCCTGTATGAGTAAAGATATAAAGGGGTATGAATACTTTTTCTGCACTCCTGTAGGAGTAATAGAGGGGTATGAATACTTTTTCCTGTAGGAGTAATGATATAGAGGGGTATGAATACTTTTTCCGCCCTCCTGTAGGAGTAATGCAGGGGTGTGAATACTTTTCCCCTAGGAGTAATGAGGGGTGTGAATACTTTTTCCTCTAGGAGTAATGCGGGGGTGTGAATACTTTTTCCCCCTAGGAGTAATGCGGGGGTATGAATACTTTTCCCCCTAGGAGTAATGCAGGGGTGTGAATACTTTTCCCCCTAGGAGTAATGGAGGGGTATGAATACTTTTCCCCCTAGGAGTAATGGAGGGGTGTGAATACTTTTTCACCTAGGAGTAATGGGGGTATGAATACTTTTTCCCCTAGGAGTAATGCGGGGGTGTGAATACTTTTCCCCCTAGGAGTAATGCGGGGGTGTGAATACTTTTCCCCCTAGGAGTAATGCGGGGGTGTGAATACTTTTCCCCCTAGGAGTAATGGAGGGGTGTGAATACTTTTTCACCTAGGAGTAATGGGGGTATGAATACTTTTTCCCCTAGGAGTAATGCGGGGGTATGAATACTTTTCCCCCTAGGAGTAATGGAGGGGTATGAATACTTTTCCCCCTAGGAGTAATGGAGGGGTATGAATACTTTTTCCCCTAGGGGTAATGGAGGGGTGTGAATACTTTTCCCCTAGGAGTAATGCGGGGGTGTGAATACTTTTCCCCTAGGAGTAATGGAGGGGTATGAATACTTTTCCCCCTAGGAGTAATGCGGGGGTGTGAATACTTTTTCCCCTAGGAGTAATGGAGGGGTATGAATACTTTTCCCCCTAGGAGTAATGCAGGGGTATGAATACTTTTTCCCCTAGGAGTAATGGAGGGGTGTGAATACTTTTCCCCTAGGAGTAATGAGGGGTGTGAATACTTTTTCCTCTAGGAGTAATGCGGGGGTGTGAATACTTTTTCCCCCTAGGAGTAATGCGGGGGTATGAATACTTTTCCCCCTAGGAGTAATGCAGGGGTGTGAATACTTTTCCCCCTAGGAGTAATGGAGGGGTATGAATACTTTTCCCCCTAGGAGTAATGGAGGGGTGTGAATACTTTTTCACCTAGGAGTAATGGGGGTATGAATACTTTTTCCCCTAGGAGTAATGCGGGGGTGTGAATACTTTTCCCCCTAGGAGTAATGCGGGGGTGTGAATACTTTTCCCCCTAGGAGTAATGCGGGGGTGTGAATACTTTTCCCCCTAGGAGTAATGGAGGGGTGTGAATACTTTTTCACCTAGGAGTAATGGGGGTATGAATACTTTTTCCCCTAGGAGTAATGCGGGGGTATGAATACTTTTCCCCCTAGGAGTAATGGAGGGGTATGAATACTTTTCCCCCTAGGAGTAATGGAGGGGTATGAATACTTTTTCCCCTAGGGGTAATGGAGGGGTGTGAATACTTTTCCCCTAGGAGTAATGCGGGGGTGTGAATACTTTTCCCCTAGGAGTAATGGAGGGGTATGAATACTTTTCCCCCTAGGAGTAATGCAGGGGTATGAATACTTTTTCCCCTAGGAGTAATGGAGGGGTATGAATACTTTTCCCCCTAGGAGTAATGCGGGGGTATGAATACTTTTTCCCTATGAGTAATGGAGGGGTATGAATACTTTTCCCCTAGGAGTAATGCGGGGGTGTGAATACTTTTTCCCCTAGGAGTAATGGAGGGGTATGAATACTTTTCCCCCTAGGAGTAATGCAGGGGTATGAATACTTTTTCCCCTAGGAGTAATGGAGGGGTATGAATACTTTTCCCCCTAGGAGTAATGCGGGGGTATGAATACTTTTTCCCTATGAGTAATGGAGGGGTATGAATACTTTTCCCCTAGGAGTAATGCGGGGGTGTGAATACTTTTTCCCCTAGGAGTAATGGAGGGGTGTGAATACTTTTTCCCCTAGGAGTAATGGAGGGGTATGAATACTTTTCCCCTAGGAGTAATGCAGGGTATGAATACTTTTTCCCCTAGGAGTAATGGAGGGGTATGAATACTTTTCCCCCTAGTAGTAATGGAGGGGTGTGAATACTTTTTCCCCTAGTAGTAATGTGGGGGTGTGAATACTTTTTCCCCTAGGAGTAATGCGGGGGTGTGAATACTTTTTCCCCTAGGAGTAATGCGGGGTGTGAATACTTTTTCCCCTAGGAGTAATGGAGGGGTATGAATACTTTTTCCCCTAGGAGTAATGGAGGGGTATGAATACTTTTCCCCTAGGAGTAATGCGGGGGTATGAATACTTTTTCCCCTAGGAGTAATGGAGGGGTATGAATACTTTTTCCTCTAGGAGTAATGCGGGGGTATGAATACTTTTCCCCCTAGGAGTAATGGAGGGGTATGAATACTTTTTCCCCTAGGAGTAATGCGGGGTGTGAATACTTTTTCCCCTAGGAGTAATGGAGGGGTGTGAATACTTTTTCCCCTAGGAGTAATGGAGGGGTGTGAATACTTTTCCCCCTAGTAGTAATGGAGGGGTGTGAATACTTTTTCCCCTAGGAGTAATGCGGGGTATGAATACTTTTTCCCCTAGTAGTAATGGAGGGGTGTGAATACTTTTTCCCCTAGGAGTAATGCGGGGTATGAATACTTTTTCCCCTATGAGTAATGGAGGGGTATGAATACTTTCCCCCCTAGGAGTAATGCGGGGGTGTGAATACTTTTTCCCCTAGTAGTAATGGAGGGGTGTGAATACTTTTTCCCCTAGGAGTAATGCGGGGTATGAATACTTTTTCCCCTATGAGTAATGGAGGGGTATGAATACTTTCCCCCCTAGGAGTAATGCGGGGGTGTGAATACTTTTTCCCCTAGTAGTAATGGAGGGGTGTGAATACTTTTCCCCCTAGGAGTAATGCGGGGGTGTGAATACTTTTCCCCTAGGAGTAATGCGGGGGTGTGAATACTTTTTCCCCTAGGAGTAATGGAGGGGTGTGAATACTTTTTCCCCTAGGAGTAATGGAGGGGTGTGAATACTTTTCCCCCTAGTAGTAATGGAGGGGTGTGAATACTTTTTCCCCTAGGAGTAATGCGGGGGTGTGAATACTTTTTTCCCTAGCAGTAATGGAGGGGTGTGAATACTTTTCCCCCTAGGAGTAATGGAGGGGTGTGAATACTTTTTCCCCTAGTAGTAATGGAGGGGTATGAATACTTTTCCCCCTAGGAGTAATGTGGGGTGTGAATACTTTTCCCCCTAGGAGTAATGCAGGGGTGTGAATACTTTTTCCCGTAGGAGTAATGCGGGGGTATGAATACTTTTTCCCCTAGGAGTAATGTAGGGGTATGAATACTTTTTCCCCTAGGAGTAATGCAGGGGTGTGAATACTTTTCCCCCTAGTAGTAATGTGGGGGTGTGAATACTTTTTCCCCTCGGAGTAATGCGGGGGTGTGAATACTTTTTCCCCTAGGAGTAATGCGGGGGTGTGAATACTTTTTCCCCTAGGAGTAATGCGGGGGTGTGAATACTTTTTCCCCTAGGAGTAATGGGGGGTGTGAATACTTTTTCCCCTAGTAGTAATGGAGGGCTGTGAATACTTTTTCCCCTAGGAGTAATGCGGGGTGTGAATACTTTTCCCCCTAGTAGTAATGGAGGGGTATGAATACTTTTCCCCCTAGGAGTAATGTGGGGGTGTGAATACTTTTTCCCCTAGGAGTAATGCGGGGGTGTGAATACTTTTCCCCCTAGGAGTAATGCGGGGGTGTGAATACTTTTTCCCCTAGTAGTAATGTGGGGGTGTGAATACTTTTTCCCCTAGTAGTAATGGAGGGGTGTGAATACTTTTCCCCCTAGGAGTAATGGGGGGGTGTGAATTCTTTTTCCCCTAGGAGTAATGGAGGGGTATGAATACTTTTCCCCCTAGGAGTAATGTGGGGGTGTGAATACTTTTTCCCCTAGGAGTAATGGAGGGGTATGAATTCTTTTTCCCCTAGGAGTAATGGAGGGGTATGAATTATTTTTCCCCTAGGAGTAATGGAGGGGTATGAATTCTTTTTCCCCTAGGAGTAATGCGGGGTGTGAATACTTTTTCCCCTAGGAGTAATGTGGGGTGTGAATACTTTTTCCCCTAGTAGTAATGGAGGGGTATGAATACTTTTTCCCCTAGGAGTAATGCGGGGGTGTGAATACTTTTTCCCTTAGGAGTAATGGGGGGGTGTGAATTCTTTTTCCCCTAGGAGTAATGTGGGGTGTGAATACTTTTTCCCCTAGTAGTAATGGAGGGGTATGAATACTTTTCCCCCTAGGAGTAATGCGGGGTGTGAATACTTTTTCCCCTAGGAGTAATGCGGGGTGTGAATACTTTTTCCCCTAGGAGTAATGGAGGGGTGTGAATACTTTTTCCCCTAGGAGTAATGGAGGGGTGTGAATACTTTTCCCCCTAGGAGTAATGCGGGGTGTGAATTCTTTTTCCCCTAGGAGTAATGCGGGGTGTGAATACTTTTTCCCCTAGGAGTAATGTGGGGTGTGAATACTTGTTCCCCTAGGAGTAATGGAGGGGTATGAATACTTTTTCCCCTAGGAGTAATGCGGGGGTGTGAATACTTTTTCCCTTAGGAGTAATGGGGGGGTGTGAATTCTTTTTCCCCTAGGAGTAATGCGGGGGTGTGAATACTTTTTCCCCTAGTAGTAATGGAGGGGTATGAATACTTTTTCCCCTAGGAGTAATGCGGGGGTGTGAATACTTTTTCCCTTAGGAGTAATAGGGGGGTGTGAATTCTTTTTCCCCTAGGAGTAATGCGGGGTGTGAATACTTTTTCCCTTAGGAGTAATGGGGGGGTGTGAATACTTTTTCCCCTAGTAGTAATGGAGGGGTATGAATACCTTTTCCCCTAGGAGTAATGCGGGGTGTGAATACTTTTTCCCCTAGGAGTAATGTGGGGGTGTGAATACTTTTTCCCCTAGGAGTAATGGAGGGGTGTGAATACTTTTTCCCCTAGGAGTAATGGGGGGGTGTGAATACTTTTCCCCCTAGGATTAATGGAGGGGTATGAATACTTTTCCCCCTAGGAGTAATGCGGGGTGTGAATACTTTTTCCCCTAGGATTAATGCGGGGGTGTGAATACTTTTTCCCCTAGTAGTAATAGAGGGGTATGAATACCTTTTCCCCTAGGAGTAATGCGGGGGTGTGAATACTTTTCCCCCTAGTAGTAATAGAGGGGTATGAATACTTTTTCCCCTAGGAGTAATGGAGGGGTATGAATACTTTTTCCCCTAGGAGTAATGCGGGGGTGTGAATACTTTTTCCCTTAGGAGTAATGGGGGGGTGTGAATTCTTTTTCCCCTAGGAGTAATGTGGGGTGTGAATACTTTTTCCCCTAGTAGTAATGGAGGGGTATGAATACTTTTTCCCCTAGGAGTAATGCGGGGTGTGAATACTTTTTCCCCTAGGAGTAATGCGGGGTGTGAATACTTTTTCCCCTAGGAGTAATGGAGGGGTGTGAATACTTTTCCCCCTAGGAGTAATGCGGGGGTGTGAATACTTTTTCCCCTAGGAGTAATGGGGGGGTGTGAATTCTTTTTCCCCTAGGAGTAATGCGGGGGTGTGAATACTTTTTCCCCTAGTAGTAATGGAGGGGTGTGAATTCTTTTTCCCCTTGTAGTAATGGAGGGGTGTGAATTCTTTTTCCCCTAGGAGTAATGTGGGGTGTGAATACTTTTTCCCCTAGTAGTAATGGAGGGGTATGAATACTTTTTCCCCTAGGAGTAATGTGGGGTGTGAATACTTTTTCCCCTAGGAGTAATGGAGGGGTATGAATACTTTTTCCCCTAGGAGTAATGCGGGGTGTGAATACTTTTTCCCTTAGGAGTAATGGAGGGGTGTGAATACTTTTTCCCCTATGAGTAATGGAGGGGTGTGAATACTTTTTCCCCTAGGAGTAATGGAGGGGTGTGAATACTTTTCCCCCTAGGATTAATGGAGGGGTATGAATACTTTTCCCCCTAGGAGTAATGCGGGGGTGTGAATACTTTTTCCCCTAGGAGTAATGGAGGGGTGTGAATACTTTTTCCACTAGTAGTAATAGAGGGGTATGAATACTTTTCCCCCTAGGAGTAATGCGGGGTGTGAATACTTTTTCCCCTAGGAGTAATGTGGGGTGTGAATACTTTTCCCCCTAGGAGTAATGCGGGGTGTGAATTCTTTTTCCCCTAGGAGTAATGCGGGGTGTGAATACTTTTTCCCCTAGGAGTAATGTGGGGTGTGAATACTTTTTCCCCTAGGAGTAATGGAGGGGTATGAATACTTTTTCCCCTAGGAGTAATGCGGGGGTGTGAATACTTTTTCCCTTAGGAGTAATGGGGGGGTGTGAATTCTTTTTCCCCTAGGAGTAATGCGGGGGTGTGAATACTTTTTCCCCTAGTAGTAATGGAGGGGTATGAATACTTTTTCCCCTAGGAGTAATGCGGGGGTGTGAATACTTTTTCCCTTAGGAGTAATAGGGGGGTGTGAATTCTTTTTCCCCTATGAGTAATGCGGGGGTGTGAATACTTTTTCCCCTAGGAGTAATGTGGGGTGTGAATACTTTTTCCCCTAGTAGTAATGGAGGGGTGTGAATTCTTTTTCCCCTTGTAGTAATGGAGGGGTGTGAATTCTTTTTCCCCTAGGAGTAATGTGGGGTGTGAATACTTTTTCCCCTAGTAGTAATGGAGGGGTATGAATACTTTTTCCCCTAGGAGTAATGTGGGGTGTGAATACTTTTTCCCCTAGGAGTAATGGAGGGGTATGAATACTTTTTCCCCTAGGAGTAATGCGGGGTGTGAATACTTTTTCCCCTAGGAGTAATGCGGGGTGTGAATACTTTTTCCCTTAGGAGTAATGGAGGGGTGTGAATACTTTTTCCCCTATGAGTAATGGAGGGGTGTGAATACTTTTTCCCCTAGGAGTAATGGAGGGGTATGAATACTTTTCCCCCTAGGAGTAATGCGGGGGTGTGAATACTTTTTCCCCTAGGAGTAATGGAGGGGTGTGAATACTTTTTCCCCTAGTAGTAATAGAGGGGTATGAATACTTTTCCCCCTAGGAGTAATGCGGGGTGTGAATACTTTTTCCCCTAGGAGTAATGTGGGGTGTGAATACTTTTTCCCCTAGTAGTAATGGAGGGGTATGAATACTTTTCCCCCTAGGAGTAATGCGGGGTGTGAATACTTTTTCCCCTAGGAGTAATGTGGGGTGTGAATACTTTTTCCCCTAGTAGTAATGGAGGGGTGTGAATACTTTTTCCCCTAGGAGTAATGGAGGGGTGTGAATACTTTTTCCCCTAGTAGTAATGGAGGGGTGTGAATACTTTTCCCACTAGGAGTAATGCAGGGTGTGAATACTTTTTCCCCTAGTAGTAATGGAGGGGTGTGAATACTTTTTCCCCTAGGAGTAATGCGGGGGTGTGAATACTTTTCCCCCTAGGAGTAATGCGGGGTGTGAATACTTTTTCCCCTAGGAGTAATGCGGGGTGTGAATACTTTTTCCCCTAGGAGTAATGTGGGGTGTGAATACTTTTTCCCCTAGGAGTAATGTGGGGTGTGAATACTTTTTCCCCTAGTAGTAATGGAGGGGTATGAATACTTTTTCCCCTAGTAGTAATGTGGGGGTGTGAATACTTTTTCCCCTAGTAGTAATGGAGGGGTATGAATACTTTTTCCCCTAGTAGTAATGGAGGGGTATGAATACTTTTCCCCTAGGAGTAATGCGGGGTGTGAATACTTTTTCCCCTAGGAGTAATGCAGGGGTGTGAATACTTTTTCCCCTAGTAGTAATGGAGGGGTATGAATACTTTTCCCCCTAGTAGTAATGGAGGGGTATGAATACTTTTTCCCCTAGGAGTAATGGAGGGGTGTGAATACTTTTTCCCCTAGTAGTAATGGAGGGGTGTGAATACTTTTTCCCCTAGTAGTAATGCGGGGGTGTGAATACTTTTTCCCCTAGGAGTAATGGAGGGGTATGAATACTTTTTCCCCTAGGAGTAATGCGGGGTGTGAATACTTTTCCCCCTAGGAGTAATGCGGGGGTGTGAATACTTTTTCCCCTAGTAGTAATGGAGGGGTGTGAATACTTTTCCCCCTAGGAGTAATGGAGGGGTGTGAATACTTTTCCCCCTAGTAGTAATGGAGGGGTATGAATACTTTTCCCCCTAGGAGTAATGGAGGGGTGTGAATACTTTTTCCCCTAGGAGTAATGGAGGGGTATGAATACTTTTCCCCCTAGGAGTAATGCGGGGGTGTGAATACTTTTTCCCCTAGTAGTAATGGAGGGGTGTGAATACTTTTCCCCCTAGGAGTAATGGAGGGGTGTGAATACTTTTTCCCCTAGTAGTAATGGAGGGGTATGAATACTTTTCCCCTAGGAGTAATGGAGGGGTGTGAATACTTTTTCCCCTAGTAGTAATGCGGGGGTGTGAATACTTTTTCCCCTAGTAGTAATGGAGGGGTATGAATACTTTTCCCCCTAGGAGTAATGCGGGGGTGTGAATACTTTTTCCCCTAGGAGTAATGTGGGGTGTGAATACTTTTTCCCTTAGGAGTAATGTGGGGTGTGAATACTTTTTCCCCTAGGAGTAATGCGGGGGTGTGAATACTTTTTCCCCTAGTAGTAATGGAGGGGTATGAATACTTTTCCCCTAGGAGTAATGGAGGGGTGTGAATACTTTTTCCCCTAGTAGTAATGGAGGGGTATGAATACTTTTCCCCCTAGGAGTAATGCGGGGTGTGAATACTTTTTCCCCTAGGAGTAATGGAGGGGTGTGAATACTTTTTCCCCTAGTAGTAATGGAGGGGTATGAATACTTTTTCCCCTAGTAGTAATGGAGGGGTATGAATACTTTTCCCCTAGTAGTAATGTGGGGGTGTGAATACTTTTTCCCCTAGGAGTAATGCGGGGTGTGAATACTTTTCCCCCTAGGAGTAATGCGGGGTGTGAATACTTTTTCCCCTAGTAGTAATGGAGGGGTATGAATACTTTTCCCCCTAGGAGTAATGGAGGGGTATGAATTCTTTTCCCCCTAGGAGTAATGCGGGGTGTGAATACTTTTCCCCCTAGGAGTAATGCGGGGTGTGAATACTTTTCCCCCTAGGAGTAATGCGGGGTATGAATTCTTTTCCCCCTAGTAGTAATGCGGGGGTGTGAATACTTTTTCCCCTAGTAGTAATGGAGGGGTATGAATACTTTTCCCCCTAGGAGTAATGCGGGGTGTGAATACTTTTTCCCCTAGGAGTAATGGAGGGGTGTGAATACTTTTCCCCCTAGGAGTAATGCGGGGTGTGAATACTTTTTCCCCTAGGAGTAATGCGGGGTGTGAATACTTTTTCCCCTAGGAGTAATGGAGGGGTGTGAATACTTTTTCCCCTAGTAGTAATGGAGGGGTATGAATACTTTTCCCCCTAGGAGTAATGCGGGGGTGTGAATACTTTTCCCCCTAGGAGTAATGCGGGGGTGTGAATACTTTTCCCCCTAGGAGTAATGCGGGGGTGTGAATACTTTTCCCCCTAGGAGTAATGCGGGGGTGTGAATACTTTTCCCCCTAGGAGTAATGTGGGGTGTGAATACTTTTTCCCCTAGTAGTAATGGAGGGGTATGAATACTTTTCCCCCTAGGAGTAATGCGGGGGTGTGAATACTTTTTCCCCTAGTAGTAATGCGGGGGTGTGAATACTTTTTCCCCTAGTAGTAATGGAGGGGTATGAATACTTTTCCCCCTAGGAGTAATGCGGGGTGTGAATACTTTTTCCCCCTAGGAGTAATGCGGGGTGTGAATACTTTTTCCCCTAGGAGTAATGCGGGGGTGTGAATACTTTTTCCCCTAGTAGTAATGCGGGGGTGTGAATACTTTTTCCCCTAGTAGTAATGGAGGGGTATGAATACTTTTCCCCCTAGGAGTAATGCGGGGTGTGAATACTTTTTCCCCTAGTAGTAATGGAGGGGTATGAATACTTTTCCCCCTAGGAGTAATGCGGGGTGTGAATACTTTTTCCCCTAGTAGTAATGGAGGGGTGTGAATACTTTTCCCCCTAGGAGTAATGGAGGGGTGTGAATACTTTTTCCCCTAGTAGTAATGGAGGGGTATGAATACTTTTCCCCCTAGGAGTAATGGAGGGGTGTGAATACTTTTTCCCCTAGTAGTAATGTGGGGGTGTGAATACTTTTCCCCCTAGGAGTAATGCGGGGGTGTGAATACTTTTTCCCCTAGTAGTAATGCGGGGGTGTGAATACTTTTTCCCCTAGTAGTAATGGAGGGGTATGAATACTTTTCCCCCTAGGAGTAATGCGGGGTGTGAATACTTTTTCCCCTAGGAGTAATGATATAGACTACATGGAGTTCCGCCTGTGGATCGGCCTGCACTCCGCCCTGCAGTGCCTCCTGCTGGTTGCCACGGACGCCAGCTTCATCATTAAGTACATTACGCGTTTCACCGAGGAAGGATTCTCCACACTCATCAGCTTCATCTTCATTTATGACGCCATTAAGAAGATGATCGGCTCCTTCAAGTATTATCCGATCAACTCGGACTTCAAGCCGGACTACGTCACCACCTACCGCTGCGAATGCGTGGCCCCGGACCCAGGTCAGTGGTCTTCTGCTTCCTCCCGCCCACAGCGGCCAATCACATTCTTTGTTATGATAGGGAGACCATTGTAGAGATACAGAGTCCTTATCATACCAGCGATGTCGCCCCCGGGGGATCAGGGAAACGTGGTGCCGGAATGTCTGGTGATAGGGAGACCATTGTAGAGATACAGAGTCCTTATCATACCAGCGATGTCGCCCCCGGGGGATCAGGGAAACGTGGTGCCGGAATGTCTGGTGATAGGGAGACCATTGTAGAGATACAGAGTCCTTATCATACCAGCGATGTCGCCCCAGGGGGGTCAGGGAAACGTGGTGCCGGAATGTCTGGTGATAGGGAGACCATTGTAGAGATACAGAGTCCTTATCATACCAGCGATGTCGCCCCCGGGGTCAGGGAAACGTGGTGCCGGAATGTCTGGTGATAGGGAGACCATTGTAGAGATACAGAGTCCTTATCATACCAGCGATGTCGCCCCCGGGGGATCAGGGAAACGTGGTGCCGGAATGTCTGGTGATAGGGAGACCATTGTAGAGATACAGAGTCCTTATCATACCAGCGATGTCGCCCCCGGGGGGTCAGGGAAACGTGGTGCCGGAATGTCTGGTGATAGGGAGACCATTGTAGAGATACAGAGTCCTTATCATACCAGCGATGTCGCCCCCGGGGGATCAGGGAAACGTGGTGCCGGAATGTCTGGTGATAGGGAGACCATTGTAGAGATACAGAGTCCTTATCATACCAGCGATGTCGCCCCCGGGGGATCAGGGAAACGTGGTGCCGGAATGTCTGGTGATAGGGAGACCATTGTAGAGATACAGAGTCCTTATCATACCAGCGATGTCGCCCCCGGGGATCAGGGAAACGTGGTGCCGGAATGTCTGGTGATAGGGAGACCATTGTAGAGATACAGAGTCCTTATCATACCAGCGATGTCGCCCCCGGGGATCAGGGAAACGTGGTGCCGGAATGTCTGGTGATAGGGAGACCATTGTAGAGATACAGAGTCCTTATCATACCAGCGATGTCGCCCCCGGGGATCAGGGAAAGGGAAACGTGGTGCCGGAATGTCTGGTGATAGGGAGACCATTGTAGAGATACAGAGTCCTTATACCAGTGATGTCGCCCCCGGGGGATCAGGGAAACGTGGTGCCGGAATGTCTGGTGATAGGGAGACCATTGTAGAGATACAGAGTCCTTATCATACCAGCGATGTCGCCCCCGGGGGATCAGGGAAACATGGTGCCGGAATGTCTGGTGATAGGGAGACCATTGTAGAGATACAGAGTCCTTATCATACCAGCGATGTCGCCCCCGGGGATCAGGGAAACGTGGTGCCGGAATGTCTGGTGATAGGGAGACCATTGTAGAGATACAGAGTCCTTATCATACCAGCGATGTCGCCCCAGGGGGGTCAGGGAAACGTGGTGCCGGAATGTCTGGTGATAGGGAAACCATTGTAGAGATACAGAGTCCTTATCATACCAGCGATGTCGCCCCCGGGGGATCAGGGAAACGTGGTGCCGGAATGTCTGGTGATAGGGAGACCATTGTAGAGATACAGAGTCCTTATCATACCAGCGATGTCGCCCCCGGGGGGTCAGGGAAACGTGGTGCCGGAATGTCTGGTGATAGGGAGACCATTGTAGAGATACAGAGTCCTTATCATACCAGCGATGTCGCCCCCGGGGGATCAGGGAAACGTGGTGCCGGAATGTCTGGTGATAGGGAGACCATTGTAGAGATACAGAGTCCTTATCATACCAGCGATGTCGCCCCCGGGGGATCAGGGAAACGTGGTGCCGGAATGTCTGGTGATAGGGAGACCATTCTAGAAATACAGAGTCCTTATACCAGCGATGTCGCCCCAGGGGGGTCAGGGAAACGTGGTGCCGGAATGTCTGGTGATAGGGAGACCATTCTAGAAATACAGAGTCCTTATCATACCAGCGATGTCGCCCCCCGGGGGGTCAGGGAAACGTGGTGCCGGAATGTCTGGTGATAGGGAGACCATTGTAGAGATACAGAGTCCTTATCATACCAGCGATGTCGCCCCAGGGGGGTCAGGGAAACGTGGTGCCGGAATGTCTGGTGATAGGAAGACCATTGTAGAGATACAGAGTCCTTATCATACCAGCGATGTCGCCCCCGGGGGATCAGGGAAACGTGGTGCCGGAATGTCTGGTGATAGGAAGACCATTCTAGAAATACAGAGTCCTTATACCAGCGATGTCGCCCCAGGGGGGTCAGGGAAACGTGGTGCCGGAATGTCTGGTGATAGGGAGACCATTCTAGAAATACAGAGTCCTTATCATACCAGCGATGTCGCCCCAGGGGGGGTCAGGGAAACGTGGTGCCGGAATGTCTGGTGATAGGGAGACCATTGTAGAGATACAGAGTCCTTATCATACCAGCGATGTCGCCCCCAGGGGATCAGGGAAACGTGGTGCCGGAATGTCTGGTGATAGGGAGACCATTGTAGAGATACAGAGTCCTTATACCAGTGATGTCGCCCCCCGGGGGATCAGGGAAATGTGGTGCCGGAATGTCTGGTGATAGGGAGACCATTGTAGAGATACAGAGTCCTTATCATACCAGCGATGTCGCCCCCGGGGGATCAGGGAAACGTGGTGCCGGAATGTCTGGTGATAGGGAGACCATTCTAGAAATACAGAGTCCTTATACCAGCGATGTCGCCCCAGGGGGGTCAGGGAAACGTGGTGCCAGAATGTCTGGTGATAGGGAGACCATTCTAGAAATACAGAGTCCTTATCATACCAGCGATGTCGCCCCCGGGGGGGTCAGGGAAACGTGGTGCCGGAATGTCTGGTGATAGGGAGACCATTGTAGAGATACAGAGTCCTTATCATACCAGCGATGTCGCCCCAGGGGGGTCAGGAAACGTGGTGCCGGAATGTCTGGTGATAGGAAGACCATTGTAGAGATACAGAGTCCTTATCATACCAGCGATGTCGCCCCCGGGGGATCAGGGAAACGTGGTGCCGGAATGTCTGGTGATAGGAAGACCATTCTAGAAATACAGAGTCCTTATACCAGCGATGTCGCCCCAGGGGGGTCAGGGAAACGTGGTGCCGGAATGTCTGGTGATAGGGAGACCATTCTAGAAATACAGAGTCCTTATACCAGCGATGTCGCCCCAGGGGGGGTCAGGGAAACGTGGTGCCGGAATGTCTGGTGATAGGGAGACCATTCTAGAAATACAGAGTCCTTATCATACCAGCGATGTCGCCCCCGGGGGGTCAGGGAAACGTGGTGCCGGAATGTCTGGTGATAGGGAGACCATTGTAGAGATACAGAGTCCTTATCATACCAGCGATGTCGCCCCAGGGGGGTCAGGGAAACGTGGTGCCGGAATGTCTGGTGATAGGAAGACCATTGTAGAGATACAGAGTCCTTATCATACCAGCGATGTCGCCCCCGGGGGATCAGGGAAACGTGGTGCCGGAATGTCTGGTGATAGGAAGACCATTCTAGAAATACAGAGTCCTTATACCAGCGATGTCGCCCCAGGGGGGTCAGGGAAACGTGGTGCCGGAATGTCTGGTGATAGGGAGACCATTCTAGAAATACAGAGTCCTTATCATACCAGCGATGTCGCCCCAGGGGGGGTCAGGGAAACGTGGTGCCGGAATGTCTGGTGATAGGGAGACCATTGTAGAGATACAGAGTCCTTATCATACCAGCGATGTCGCCCCCAGGGGATCAGGGAAACGTGGTGCCGGAATGTCTGGTGATAGGGAGACCATTGTAGAGATACAGAGTCCTTATACCAGTGATGTCGCCCCCGGGGGATCAGGGAAATGTGGTGCCGGAATGTCTGGTGATAGGGAGACCATTGTAGAGATACAGAGTCCTTAGCATACCAGCGATGTCGCCCCCGGGGGATCAGGGAAACGTGGTGCCGGAATGTCTGGTGATAGGGAGACCATTCTAGAAATACAGAGTCCTTATACCAGCGATGTCGCCCCAGGGGGGTCAGGGAAACGTGGTGCCGGAATGTCTGGTGATAGGGAGACCATTCTAGAAATACAGAGTCCTTATCATACCAGCGATGTCGCCCCCGGGGGGTCAGGGAAACGTGGTGCCGGAATGTCTGGTGATAGGGAGACCATTGTAGAGATACAGAGTCCTTATCATACCAGCGATGTCGCCCCAGGGGGTCAGGGAAACGTGGTGCCGGAATGTCTGGTGATAGGAAGACCATTGTAGAGATACAGAGTCCTTATCATACCAGCGATGTCGCCCCCGGGGGATCAGGGAAACGTGGTGCCGGAATGTCTGGTGATAGGAAGACCATTCTAGAAATACAGAGTCCTTATACCAGCGATGTCGCCCCAGGGGGGTCAGGGAAACGTGGTGCCGGAATGTCTGGTGATAGGGAGACCATTCTAGAAATACAGAGTCCTTATCATACCAGCGATGTCGCCCCAGGGGGGGTCAGGGAAACGTGGTGCCGGAATGTCTGGTGATAGGGAGACCATTGTAGAGATACAGAGTCCTTATCATACCAGCGATGTCGCCCCCAGGGGATCAGGGAAATGTTTTGCCGGAATGTCTGGTGATAGGGAGACCATTGTAGAGATACAGAGTCCTTATCATACCAGCGATGTCGCCCCCGGGGATCAGGGAAACGTGGTGCCGGAATGTCTGGTGATAGGGAGACCATTGTAGAGATACAGAGTCCTTATCATACCAGCGATGTCGCCCCAGGGGGGTCAGGGAAACGTGGTGCCGGAATGTCTGGTGATAGGGAGACCATTGTAGAGATACAGAGTCCTTATCATACCAGCGATGTCGCCCCCGGGGGATCAGGGAAACGTGGTGCCGGAATGTCTGGTGATAGGGAGACCATTGTAGAGATACAGAGTCCTTATACCAGTGATGTCGCCCCCGGGGGATCAGGGAAACGTGGTGCCGGAATGTCTGGTGATAGGGAGACCATTGTAGAGATACAGAGTCCTTATCATACCAGCGATGTCGCCCCCGGGGGATCAGGGAAACATGGTGCCGGAATGTCTGGTGATAGGGAGACCATTGTAGAGATACAGAGTCCTTATCATACCAGCGATGTCTCCCCCGGGGATCAGGGAAACGTGGTGCCGGAATGTCTGGTGATAGGGAGACCATTGTAGAGATACAGAGTCCTTATCATACCAGCGATGTCGCCCCAGGGGGGTCAGGGAAACGTGGTGCCGGAATGTCTGGTGATAGGGAGACCATTGTAGAGATACAGAGTCCTTATCATACCAGCGATGTCGCCCCCGGGGGATCAGGGAAACGTGGTGCCGGAATGTCTGGTGATAGGGAGACCATTGTAGAGATACAGAGTCCTTATCATACCAGCGATGTCGCCCCCCGGGGGTCAGGGAAACGTGGTGCCGGAATGTCTGGTGATAGGGAGACCATTGTAGAGATACAGAGTCCTTATCATACCAGCGATGTCGCCCCCGGGGATCAGGGAAACGTGGTGCCGGAATGTCTGGTGATAGGGAGACCATTGTAGAGATACAGAGTCCTTATCATACCAGCGATGTCGCCCCCGGGGGATCAGGGAAACGTGGTGCCGGAATGTCTGGTGATAGGGAGACCATTCTAGAAATACAGAGTCCTTATACCAGCGATGTCGCCCCAGGGGGGTCAGGGAAACGTGGTGCCGGAATGTCTGGTGATAGGGAGACCATTCTAGAAATACAGAGTCCTTATCATACCAGCGATGTCGCCCCCGGGGGGGTCAGGGAAACGTGGTGCCGGAATGTCTGGTGATAGGGAGACCATTGTAGAGATACAGAGTCCTTATCATACCAGCGATGTCGCCCCAGGGGGGTCAGGGAAACGTGGTGCCGGAATGTCTGGTGATAGGAAGACCATTGTAGAGATACAGAGTCCTTATCATACCAGCGATGTCGCCCCCGGGGGATCAGGGAAACGTGGTGCCGGAATGTCTGGTGATAGGAAGACCATTCTAGAAATACAGAGTCCTTATACCAGCGATGTCGCCCCAGGGGGGTCAGGGAAACGTGGTGCCGGAATGTCTGGTGATAGGGAGACCATTCTAGAAATACAGAGTCCTTATCATACCAGCGATGTCGCCCCAGGGGGGGTCAGGGAAACGTGGTGCCGGAATGTCTGGTGATAGGGAGACCATTGTAGAGATACAGAGTCCTTATCATACCAGCGATGTCGCCCCCAGGGGATCAGGGAAACGTGGTGCCGGAATGTCTGGTGATAGGGAGACCATTGTAGAGATACAGAGTCCTTATACCAGTGATGTCGCCCCCGGGGGATCAGGGAAATGTGGTGCCGGAATGTCTGGTGATAGGGAGACCATTGTAGAGATACAGAGTCCTTATCATACCAGCGATGTCGCCCCGGGGGATCAGGGAAACGTGGTGCCGGAATGTCTGGTGATAGGGAGACCATTCTAGAAATACAGAGTCCTTATACCAGCGATGTCGCCCCAGGGGGGTCAGGGAAACGTGGTGCCGGAATGTCTGGTGATAGGGAGACCATTCTAGAAATACAGAGTCCTTATCATACCAGCGATGTCGCCCCCGGGGGGGTCAGGGAAACGTGGTGCCGGAATGTCTGGTGATAGGGAGACCATTGTAGAGATACAGAGTCCTTATCATACCAGCGATGTCGCCCCAGGGGGGTCAGGGAAACGTGGTGCCGGAATGTCTGGTGATAGGAAGACCATTGTAGAGATACAGAGTCCTTATCATACCAGCGATGTCGCCCCCGGGGATCAGGGAAACGTGGTGCCGGAATGTCTGGTGATAGGAAGACCATTCTAGAAATACAGAGTCCTTATACCAGCGATGTCGCCCCAGGGGGGTCAGGGAAACGTGGTGCCGGAATGTCTGGTGATAGGGAGACCATTCTAGAAATACAGAGTCCTTATACCAGCGATGTCGCCCCAGGGGGGGTCAGGGAAACGTGGTGCCGGAATGTCTGGTGATAGGGAGACCATTCTAGAAATACAGAGTCCTTATCATACCAGCGATGTCGCCCCCGGGGGGGTCAGGGAAACGTGGTGCCGGAATGTCTGGTGATAGGGAGACCATTGTAGAGATACAGAGTCCTTATCATACCAGCGATGTCGCCCCAGGGGGTCAGGGAAACGTGGTGCCGGAATGTCTGGTGATAGGAAGACCATTGTAGAGATACAGAGTCCTTATCATACCAGCGATGTCGCCCCCGGGGGATCAGGGAAACGTGGTGCCGGAATGTCTGGTGATAGGAAGACCATTCTAGAAATACAGAGTCCTTATACCAGCGATGTCGCCCCAGGGGGTCAGGGAAACGTGGTGCCGGAATGTCTGGTGATAGGGAGACCATTCTAGAAATACAGAGTCCTTATCATACCAGCGATGTCGCCCCAGGGGGGGTCAGGGAAACGTGGTGCCGGAATGTCTGGTGATAGGGAGACCATTGTAGAGATACAGAGTCCTTATCATACCAGCGATGTCGCCCCCAGGGGATCAGGGAAACGTGGTGCCGGAATGTCTGGTGATAGGGAGACCATTGTAGAGATACAGAGTCCTTATACCAGTGATGTCGCCCCCCGGGGATCAGGGAAATGTGGTGCCGGAATGTCTGGTGATAGGGAGACCATTGTAGAGATACAGAGTCCTTATCATACCAGCGATGTCGCCCCCGGGGGATCAGGGAAACGTGGTGCCGGAATGTCTGGTGATAGGGAGACCATTCTAGAAATACAGAGTCCTTATACCAGCGATGTCGCCCCAGGGGGGTCAGGGAAACGTGGTGCCGGAATGTCTGGTGATAGGGAGACCATTCTAGAAATACAGAGTCCTTATCATACCAGCGATGTCGCCCCCGGGGGGTCAGGGAAACGTGGTGCCGGAATGTCTGGTGATAGGGAGACCATTGTAGAGATACAGAGTCCTTATCATACCAGCGATGTCGCCCCAGGGGGGTCAGGGAAACGTGGTGCCGGAATGTCTGGTGATAGGAAGACCATTGTAGAGATACAGAGTCCTTATCATACCAGCGATGTCGCCCCCGGGGGATCAGGGAAACGTGGTGCCGGAATGTCTGGTGATAGGAAGACCATTCTAGAAATACAGAGTCCTTATACCAGCGATGTCGCCCCAGGGGGGTCAGGGAAACGTGGTGCCGGAATGTCTGGTGATAGGGAGACCATTCTAGAAATACAGAGTCCTTATCATACCAGCGATGTCGCCCCAGGGGGGGTCAGGGAAACGTGGTGCCGGAATGTCTGGTGATAGGGAGACCATTGTAGAGATACAGAGTCCTTATCATACCAGCGATGTCGCCCCCAGGGGATCAGGGAAATGTTTTGCCGGAATGTCTGGTGATAGGGAGACCATTGTAGAGATACAGAGTCCTTATACCAGTGATGTCGCCCCCGGGGGATCAGGGAAATGTGGTGCCGGAATGTCTGGTGATAGGGAGACCATTGTAGAGATACAGAGTCCTTATCATACCAGCGATGTCGCCCCCGGGGGATCAGGGAAACGTGGTGCCGGAATGTCTGGTTATAGGGAGACCATTCTAGAAATACAGAGTCCTTATACCAGCGATGTCGCCCCAGGGGGGTCAGGGAAACGTGGTGCCGGAATGTCTGGTGATAGGGAGACCATTCTAGAAATACAGAGTCCTTATCATACCAGCGATGTCGCCCCCGGGGGGTCAGGGAAACGTGGTGCCGGAATGTCTGGTGATAGGGAGACCATTGTAGAGATACAGAGTCCTTATCATACCAGCGATGTCGCCCCAGGGGGGTCAGGGAAACGTGGTGCCGGAATGTCTGGTGATAGGAAGACCATTGTAGAGATACAGAGTCCTTATCATACCAGCGATGTCGCCCCCGGGGGATCAGGGAAACGTGGTGCCGGAATGTCTGGTGATAGGAAGACCATTCTAGAAATACAGAGTCCTTATACCAGCGATGTCGCCCCAGGGGGGTCAGGGAAACGTGGTGCCGGAATGTCTGGTGATAGGGAGACCATTCTAGAAATACAGAGTCCTTATACCAGCGATGTCGCCCCAGGGGGGTCAGGGAAACGTGGTGCCGGAATGTCTGGTGATAGGGAGACCATTCTAGAAATACAGAGTCCTTATCATACCAGCGATGTCGCCCCCGGGGGGGTCAGGGAAACGTGGTGCCGGAATGTCTGGTGATAGGGAGACCATTGTAGAGATACAGAGTCCTTATCATACCAGCGATGTCGCCCCAGGGGGGTCAGGGAAACGTGGTGCCGGAATGTCTGGTGATAGGAAGACCATTGTAGAGATACAGAGTCCTTATCATACCAGCGATGTCGCCCCCGGGGGATCAGGGAAACGTGGTGCCGGAATGTCTGGTGATAGGAAGACCATTCTAGAAATACAGAGTCCTTATACCAGCGATGTCGCCCCAGGGGGGTCAGGGAAACGTGGTGCCGGAATGTCTGGTGATAGGGAGACCATTCTAGAAATACAGAGTCCTTATCATACCAGCGATGTCGCCCCAGGGGGGGTCAGGGAAACGTGGTGCCGGAATGTCTGGTGATAGGGAGACCATTGTAGAGATACAGAGTCCTTATCATACCAGCGATGTCGCCCCCAGGGGATCAGGGAAACGTGGTGCCGGAATGTCTGGTGATAGGGAGACCATTGTAGAGATACAGAGTCCTTATACCAGTGATGTCGCCCCCGGGGGATCAGGGAAATGTGGTGCCGGAATGTCTGGTGATAGGGAGACCATTGTAGAGATACAGAGTCCTTATCATACCAGCGATGTCGCCCCCGGGGGATCAGGGAAACGTGGTGCCGGAATGTCTGGTGATAGGGAGACCATTCTAGAAATACAGAGTCCTTATACCAGCGATGTCGCCCCAGGGGGGTCAGGGAAACGTGGTGCCGGAATGTCTGGTGATAGGGAGACCATTCTAGAAATACAGAGTCCTTATCATACCAGCGATGTCGCCCCCGGGGGGGTCAGGGAAACGTGGTGCCGGAATGTCTGGTGATAGGGAGACCATTGTAGAGATACAGAGTCCTTATCATACCAGCGATGTCGCCCCAGGGGGGTCAGGGAAACGTGGTGCCGGAATGTCTGGTGATAGGAAGACCATTGTAGAGATACAGAGTCCTTATCATACCAGCGATGTCGCCCCCGGGGGATCAGGGAAACGTGGTGCCGGAATGTCTGGTGATAGGAAGACCATTCTAGAAATACAGAGTCCTTATACCAGCGATGTCGCCCCAGGGGGGTCAGGGAAACGTGGTGCCGGAATGTCTGGTGATAGGGAGACCATTCTAGAAATACAGAGTCCTTATCATACCAGCGATGTCGCCCCAGGGGGGTCAGGGAAACGTGGTGCCGGAATGTCTGGTGATAGGGAGACCATTGTAGAGATACAGAGTCCTTATCATACCAGCGATGTCGCCCCCAGGGGATCAGGGAAATGTGGTGCCGGAATGTCTGGTGATAGGGAGACCATTGTAGAGATACAGAGTCCTTATACCAGTGATGTCGCCCCCGGGGGATCAGGGAAATGTGGTGCCGGAATGTCTGGTGATAGGGAGACCATTGTAGAGATACAGAGTCCTTATCATACCAGCGATGTCGCCCCCGGGGGATCAGGGAAACGTGGTGCCGGAATGTCTGGTGATATGGAGACCATTGTAGAGATACAGAGTCCTTATCATACCAGCGATGTCGCCCCCGGGGGATCAGGGAAACGTGGTGCCGGAATGTCTGGTGATAGGGAGACCATTGTGGAGATACAGAGTCCTTATCATACCAGCGATGTCGCCCCAGGGCGGTCAGGGAAACGTGGTGCCGGAATGTCTGGTGATAGGGAGACCATTGTAGAGATACAGAGTCCTTATACCAGCGATGTCGCCCCAGGGGGGTCAGGGAAATGTGGTGCCGGAATGTCTGGTGATAGGGAGACCATTGTAGAGATACAGAGTCCTTATCATACCAGCGATGTCGCCCCCGGGGGATCAGAGAAACGTGGTGCCGGAATGTCTGGGGATAGGGAGACCATTGTAGAGATACAGAGTCCTTATCATACCAGCGATGTCGCCCCCGGGGGGTCAGGGAAATGTGGTGCCGGAATGTCTGGTGATAGGGAGACCATTGTAGAGATACAGAGTCCTTATCATACCAGCGATGTCGCCCCCGGGGGATCAGGGAAACGTGGTGCCGGAATGTCTGGTGATAGGGAGACCATTGTAGAGATACAGAGTCCTTATCATACCAGCGATGTCGCCCCCCGGGGATCAGGGAAACGTGGTGCCGGAATGTCTGGTGATAGGGAGACCATTGTAGAGATACAGAGTCCTTATACCAGTGATGTCGCCCCCGGGGGATCAGGGAAACGTGGTGCCGGAATGTCTGGTGATATGGAGACCATTGTAGAGATACAGAGTCCTTATACCAGCGATGTCGCCCCCGGGGGATCAGGGAAACGTGGTGCCGGAATGTCTGGGGATAGGGAGACCATTGTAGAGATACAGAGTCCTTATCATACCAGCGATGTCGCCCCCGGGGGGTCAGGGAAATGTGGTGCCGGAATGTCTGGTGATAGGGAGACCATTGTAGAGATACAGAGTCCTTATCATACCAGCGATGTCGCCCCCGGGGGATCAGGGAAACGTGGTGCCGGAATGTCTGGTGATAGGGAGACCATTGTAGAGATACAGAGTCCTTATCATACCAGCGATGTCGCCCCCGGGGGTCAGGGAAACGTGGTGCCGGAATGTCTGGTGATAGGAAGACCATTGTAGAGATACAGAGTCCTTATCATACCAGCGATGTCGCCCCCGGGGGATCAGGGAAACGTGGTGCCGGAATGTCTGGTGATAGGGAGACCATTCTAGAAATACAGAGTCCTTATACCAGCGATGTCGCCCCAGGGGGGTCAGGGAAACGTGGTGCCGGAATGTCTGGTGATAGGGAGACCATTCTAGAAATACAGAGTCCTTATCATACCAGCGATGTCGCCCCAGGGGGGGTCAGGGAAACGTGGTGCCGGAATGTCTGGTGATAGGGAGACCATTGTAGAGATACAGAGTCCTTATCATACCAGCGATGTTGCCCCCGGGGGATCAGGGAAACGTGGTGCCGGAATGTCTGGTGATAGGGAGACCATTGTAGAGATACAGAGTCCTTATCATACCAGCGATGTCGCCCCCGGGGGATCAGGGAAACGTAGTGCCGGAATGTCTGGTGATAGGGAGACCATTGTAGAGATACAGAGTCCTTATCATACCAGCGATGTCGCCCCAGGGCGGTCAGGGAAACGTGGTGCCGGAATGTCTGGTGATAGGAAGACCATTGTAGAGATACAGAGTCCTTATCATACCAGCGATGTCGCCCCCGGGGGATCAGGGAAACGTGGTGCCGGAATGTCTGGTGATAGGGAGACCATTGTAGAGATACAGAGTCCTTATACCAGCGATGTCGCCCCAGGGGGGTCAGGGAAATGTGGTGCCGGAATGTCTGGTGATAGGGAGACCATTCTAGAAATACAGAGTCCTTATCATACCAGCGATGTCGCCCCTGGGGGATCAGGGAAACGTGGTGCCGGAATGTCTGGTGATAGGGAGACCATTGTAGAGATACAGAGTCCTTATCATACCAGCGATGTCGCCCCCGGGGGATCAGGGAAACGTGGTGCCGGAATGTCTGGTGATAGGGAGACCATTGTAGAGATACAGAGTCCTTATCATACCAGCGATGTCGCCCCCGGGGGATCAGGGAAATGTGGTGCCGGAATGTCTGGTGATAGGGAGACCATTGTAGAGATACAGAGTCCTTATACCAGTGATGTCGCCCCCGGGGGATCAGGGAAACGTGGTGCCGGAATGTCTGGTGATAGGGAGACCATTGTAGAGATACAGAGTCCTTATACCAGTGATGTCGCCCCCGGGGGATCAGGGAAACGTGGTGCCGGAATGTCTGGTGATAGGGAGACCATTGTAGAGATACAGAGTCCTTATCATACCAGCGATGTCGCCCCCGGGGGATCAGGGAAACGTGGTGCCGGAATGTCTGGTGATAGGGAGACCATTGTAGAGATACAGAGTCCTTATCATACCAGCGATGTCGCCCCCGGGGGGTCAGGGAAACGTGGTGCCGGAATGTCTGGTGATAGGGAGACCATTGTAGAGATACAGAGTCCTTATCATACCAGCGATGTCGCCCCCGGGGATCAGGGAAACGTGGTGCCGGAATGTCTGGTGATAGGGAGACCATTGTAGAGATACAGAGTCCTTATCATACCAGCGATGTCGCCCCCGGGGGATCAGGGAAACGTGGTGCCGGAATGTCTGGTGATAGGGAGACCATTGTAGAGATACAGAGTCCTTATACCAGTGATGTCGCCCCCGGGGGATCAGGGAAACGTGGTGCCGGAATGTCTGGTGATAGGGAGACCATTGTAGAGATACAGAGTCCTTATCATACCAGCGATGTCGCCCCCCGGGGGGTCAGGGAAATGTGGTGCCGGAATGTCTGGTGATAGGGAGACCATTGTAGAGATACAGAGTCCTTATCATACCAGCGATGTCGCCCCCGGGGGATCAGGGAAACGTGGTGCCGGAATGTCTGGTGATAGGGAGACCATTGTAGAGATACAGAGTCCTTATACCAGTGATGTCGCCCCCGGGGATCAGGGAAACGTGGTGCCGGAATGTCTGGTGATAGGGAGACCATTGTAGAGATACAGAGTCCTTATCATACCAGCGATGTCGCCCCCCGGGGATCAGGGAAACGTGGTGCCGGAATGTCTGGGGATAGGGAGACCATTGTAGAGATACAGAGTCCTTATCATACCAGCGATGTCGCCCCCGGGGGGTCAGGGAAATGTGGTGCCGGAATGTCTGGTGATAGGGAGACCATTGTAGAGATACAGAGTCCTTATCATACCAGCGATGTGGGCCCCCGGGGGATCAGGGAAACGTGGTGCCGGAATGTCTGGGGATAGGGAGACCATTGTAGAGATACAGAGTCCTTATCATACCAGCGATGTCGCCCCCGGGGGGTCAGGGAAATGTGGTGCCGGAATGTCTGGTGATAGGGAGACCATTGTAGAGATACAGAGTCCTTATCATACCAGCGATGTCGCCCCCGGGGGATCAGGGAAACGTGGTGCCGGAATGTCTGGTGATAGGGAGACCATTGTAGAGATACAGAGTCCTTATCATACCAGCGATGTCGCCCCCGGGGGATCAGGGAAACGTGGTGCCGAAATGTCTGGTGATAGGAAGACCATTCTAGAGATACAGAGTCCTTATCATACCAGCGATGTCACCCCAGGTGGATCAGGGAAACGTGGTGCCGGAATGTCTGGTGATAGGGAGACCATTGTAGAGATACAGAGTCCTTATCATACCAGCGATGTCGCCCCAGGGGGGTCAGGGAAACGTGGTGCCGGAATATCTGGTGATAGGGAGACCATTGTAGAGATACAGAGTCCTTATCATACCAGCGATGTCGCCCCCGGGGGGTCAGGGAAACGTGGTGCCGGAATGTCTGGTGATAGGGAGACCATTGTAGAGATACAGAGTCCTTATCATACCAGCGATGTCGCCCCCGGGGGATCAGGGAAACGTGGTGCCGGAATGTCTGGGGATAGGGAGACCATTGTAGAGATACAGAGTCCTTATCATACCAGCGAAGTCGCCCCCGGGGGGTCAGGGAAATGTGGTGCCCGAATGTCTGGTGATAGGGAGACCATTGTAGAGATACAGAGTCCTTATCATACCAGCGATGTCGCCCCCGGGGGATCAGGGAAACGTGGTGCCGGAATGTCTGGTGATAGGGAGACCATTGTAGAGATACAGAGTCCTTATACCAGCGATGTCGCCCCCGGGGGATTAGGGAAACGTGGTGCCGGAATGTCTGGTGATAGGGAGACCATTGTAGAGATACAGAGTCCTTATCATACCAGCGATGTCGCCCCCGGGGGATCAGGGAAACGTGGTGCCGGAATGTCTGGTGATAGGAAGACCATTCTAGAGATACAGAGTCCTTATCATACCAGCGATGTCGCCCCAGGTGGATCAGGGAAACGTGGTGCCGGAATGTCTGGTGATAGGGAGACCATTGTAGAGATACAGAGTCCTTATCATACCAGCGATGTCGCCCCAGGGGGGTCAGGGAAACGTGGTGCCGGAATATCTGGTGATAGGGAGACCATTGTAGAGATACAGAGTCCTTATCATACCAGCGATGTCGCCCCCGGGGGGTCAGGGAAACAAGGTGCCGGAATGTCTGGTGATAGGGAGACCATTGTAGAGATACAGAGTCCTTATCATACCAGTGATGTCGCCCCCGGGGGGTCAGGGAAACGTGGTGCCCGAATGTCTGGTGATAGGGAGACCATTGTAGAGATACAGAGTCCTTATCATACCAGCGATGTCGCCCCCGGGGGGTCAGGGAAACGTGGTGCCGGAATGTCTGGTGATAGGGAGACCATTGTAGAGATACAGAGTCCTTATCATACCAGCGATGTCGCCCCAGGGGGATCAGGGAAACGTGGTGCCGGAATGTCTGAGTGCATGTGACAGGAAATGTACATTACCATAGAGCACAGTCCTTTCTTAGGAGTGACATCTAGTGGACGATATTTCAATTACAAGTCCAGAAGATATTATTGTATTTCCTTGTAGGACAAAGGAGCGTGGCCCCGGGGGGTCTATGAAGGCTCTGAAAGATGAACTGTCTGTGATGAATCTGATTGGAAGCAACATGGCGGTTCTTCTCTCAGACACGTGTTGGTGGGACGTGGTTAGAACCCGTGTCTGGTCTTTATCAGAAGATTTCCTCTCTCTGTGTCTTCTGGTGACCATTGTGACTGGAAATCCAACTCCAACCACCAACATACCCTCCAACCACGTCCCACCGACATACCCAACCACGTCCCACCGACATACCCAACCACGTCCCACCGACATACCCTCCAACCATGTCCCACCGACATACCCAACCACGTCCCACCAACATACCCTCCAACCACGTCCCACCGACATACCCAACCACGTCCCACCGACATACCCAACCACGTCCCACCGACATACCCAACCATGTCCCACCGACATACCCTCCAACCACGTCCCACCGACATACCCTCCAACCACGTCCCACCAACATACCCAACCACATCCCACCAACATACCCAACCATGTCCCACCGACATACCCTCCAACCACGTCCCACCAACATACCCAACCACATCCCACCGACATACCCAACCACGTCCCACCGACATACCCAACCACGTCCCACCGACATACCCAACCACGTCCCACCGACATACCCAACCACGTCCCACCGACATACCCAACCACGTCCCACCGACATACCCTCCAACCACGTCCCACCGACATACCACCCAACCATGTCCCACCGACATACCCTCCAACCACGTCCCACCAACATACCCAACCACCTCCCACCAACATACCCAACCACGTCCCACCAACATACCAACCACGTCCCACCAACATACCCAACCATGTCCCACCGACATACCCTCCAACCATGTCCCACCAACATACCCAACCACATCCCACCGACATACCCAACCACGTCCCACCGACATACCCTCCAACCACGTCCCACCGACATACCCAACCACATCCCACCGACATACCCGACCACGTCCCACCGACATACCAACCACGTCCCACCGACATACCCAACCACATCCCACCGACATACCCAACCACGTCCCACCGACATACCCAACCACGTCCCACCGACATACCCAACCACGTCCCACCGACATACCCAACCACGTCCCACCGACATACCCTCCAACCACGTCCCACCGACATACCCAACCACATCCCACCGACATACCCGACCACGTCCCACCGTCATACCCGACCACGTCCCACCGACATACCCAACCACGTCCCACCGACATACCCTCCAACCACGTCCCACCGACATACCCTCCAACCACGTCCCACCGACATACCCAACCACATCCCACCGACATACCCGACCACGTCCCACCGACATACCAACCACGTCCCACCGACATACCCAACCACGTCCCACCGACATACCCAACCACGTCCCACCGACATACCCAACCACGTCCCACCGACATACCCAACCACGTCCCACCGACATACCCTCCAACCACGTCCCACCGACATACCCAACCACGTCCCACCGACATACCCAACCACGTCCCACCGACATACCCGACCACGTCCCACCGACATACCCAACCACGTCCCACCTACATACCCAACCATGTCCCACCAACATACCCTCCAACCACGTCCCACCGACATACCCGACCACGTCCCACCGACATACCAACCACGTCCCACCGACATACCCAACCATGTCCCACCGACATACCAACCACGTCCCACCGACATACCCAACCACGTCCCACCGACATACCCAACCACATCCCACCGACATACCCAACCACGTCCCACCGACATACCCAACCACGTCCCACCGACATACCCAACCACGTCCCACCGACATACCCTCCAACCACGTCCCACCAACATACCCAACCACATCCCACCAACATACCCAACCATGTCCCACCGACATACCCTCCAACCACGTCCCACCAACATACCAACCACGTCCCACCAACATACCCAACCACATCCCACCGACATACCCAACCATGTCCCACCAACATACCAACCACGTCCCACCGACATACCCAACCACGTCCCACCGACATACCCAACCACGTCCCACCGACATACCCTCCAACCACGTCCCACCGACATACCCAACCACATCCCAACAACATACCCTCCAACCACATCCCACCAACATACCCAACCATGTCCCACCGACATACCAACCATGTCCCACCGACATACCCTCCAACCACGTCCCACCAACATACCCAACCACATCCCACCGACATACCTAACCATGTCCCACCAACATACCAACCACGTCCCACCGACAAACCCGACCACGTCCCACCGACATACCCTCCAACCACATCCCACCGACATACCCTCCAACCACGTCCCACCGACATACCCTCCAACCACGTCCCACCGACATACCCAACCACATCCCAACAACATACACTCCAACCACGTCCCACCAACATACACTCCAACCACGTCCCACCAACATACACTCCAGCCACGTCCCACCAACATACACTCCACCACGTCCCACCAACATACACTCCAACCACGTCCCACCAACATACACTCCAACCACGTCCCACCAACATACACTCCAACCACGTCCCACCAACATACACTCCAGCCACGTCCCACCAACATACACTCCACCACGTCCCACCAACATACACTCCACCACGTCCCACCAACATACACTCCAACCACCAACATACACTCTAAGCATTACCAGCTTCCTATTATAAGGGGTGATGAGAACAGACATTGGACACACAGAATATGATGATATTCATCGACGGCTTCCCCCGGATTGTAGGACAGGGAGGGGGAGGGGAGGAAACGGTCATTTGTTACGTTCCTCGCCATCTCTGGCGGTAATCTCCTCCCATTTCTTATGACACAACAACTCAACCTTCATCACTAATCCATAGATCCATCTGTGACTTCTCCTTCATGGAAGCCTCTATGGGTGGGGGAGGGGACTGTGTCACCCGAGGGGCCAAAAACCACAAAGGAAATAATTGTCCGTTTTCTGGTCAATGTGGATTCTGTAAAACGCGTGTAACTGATATCTGCCACATCTCTCCTTATTCCCCGCTTCGCTCTTCTCTGGCTGCTCCTCATCTGTAAGTATTTCTGGGGAATGTGTGTGTGTGTCGCCTCCTCTGTGTGTGACCCTCATAGAATCCACTGAATCCCACCATCGTATCCACCGAATCCCACCATAGAATCCACCAAATCCCACCATAGGATCCACTGAATCCCACCATCGAAACCACTGAATCCCACCATATAATCCACCGAATCCCACCATTGAATCCACCGAATCCCACCATAGGATCCACCGAATCCCACCATAGGATCCACCAAATCCCACCATAGAAATCATTGAATCCCACCATAGGATACACTGAATCTCACCGTAGAATTCACTGAATCCCACCATAGAATCCACCGAATCCCACCATAGGATCCACCAAATCTCACCATAGGATCCACCGAATCCCAATATAGGGTCCACCGAATCCCACCATAGGGTCCACCGAATCCCACCATCGAATCCCAGCATAGGGTCCACTGAATCCCACCATAGGATCGACTAAATCACCTCTATAGTCATGTGTAGACCCTCATGGGACCCATTGGGAATCTATGGGGAATGAAGACACATTGAATCCTATTCTGATCTGTTTTCCCTCCATAGATTCTGTAACGGTCACCACCGTTTACGATTTCCCTTCCATCAACCACGACAGCTTATCTGACACTCCAACCGACAGGACCCGATCCATCCCATTTCCCAGAATCACAGAGACACAGCTTTGGTTACTGGTTTCAGATGAATGAACAAACTCTTTAATGGTTAGCTCTCTTATATACAGTACAAGGCATGTTTCAGTAATTACAGGAACAATCAAACTCTCCACCCCCAACATCACACCATGGGGGCTTCAATCACATTCTTTTAGTTAATGACATCCAGTTGAGCTAATCATTAGTCATCCCCCAGACGTCCCGTCTCTGCAATTAGAGGAGGTAATTACTACAGCTTGACAAGTCACATTCCTTTACCAAACATAATTGACATGCTAATTAGAGAGACGTCTGACCTTTAGAGTCACAACAGATCTATACAAAATGGAAGGTCTTAGGAGCAGACCTCAATTAACACCTCTACAACCTTACACAATGGACAATGGAATACATGAATTATTATTTATCAGCCACCCAATGCCCAAAGGGGACACAGGGTGACCTTAGAGCCAAGAGTCCTTAGTGCCGCTGGCACAGGAGTATCCCCCATTCCTTTAAAAGTCTCTGGGCGTCACGGGTCAAACCGTTACAGATTTGTTCCTCCTAAATGATAAATCGGTGGAAAGCTGGACATTGAGATCTGGTGACCCCGATTGATCATTGGGGGTCTCAGAGGGGAGATTTCCATGCAAGAATTTAGCTTCACCCCCCATGTTGTGCTGGTTGTACCCCATAGATTTCCCATTGGAATGTTGTTTATGGAGGGACCCCGGGGCCCTGTATATAGCCGGCTTAGTGTGTCTCCAGAGCCTTTGTTGAGCTTTTCTCTCATGGACTCCGAGAATTACAACTTTAATTGCCTTCACAGTCCCACCCCCGGGACACGTCAGAGGTCCTCTTCATGTCACATGATTGTCCTCCATCCATTCCCACTCATGTCTTCTATGAAGAGATTTTCATGATTCTACAGAAATTGTGTGAAGAAAATATGGAAGTCCAATCTTCTCTCTTCTCTCTTCCAGTGAACATCACAACTTTATTCAATTCTTCAGCCATGTTTACACCAAACATCACTAACACAACTTTGGTAAGTAATGATCAGCAGATCTGACAACGGTCTTGGGGCTGATGGTGTCAGGTAGTCTGACTTCAGGTGTGACTACAGATGTGACTCCAGATGTGACTTTGGGTGTGACTCCAGATGTGACTTTGGGTGTGACTACAGGTGTGAATTCGGGTGTGACTTCAGGTGTGACTACAGATGTGACTCCAGATGTGACTTTGGGTGTGACTCCAGATGTGACTTTGGGTGTGACTACAGGTGTGAATTCGGGTGTGACTTCAGGTGTGACTACAGATGTGACTCCAGATGTGACTTTGGGTGTGACTCCAGATGTGACTTTGGGTGTGACTTCAGATGTGACTTCAGGTGTGACAGCAGGTGTGACTTCACGTGTGACTTTGCGTGTGACTTCAGATGTAACTTTAGGTGTGACTACAGATGTGACTCTAGACGTGACTCCAGACGTGACTACATGTGTGACTTCAGGTGTGACCTCAGATGCGACTCATATGTGACTTCAGACGTGACTACAGGTGTGACTTCAGATGTAAATTCAGGTGTGACTACAGGTATGACTCTAGACTTGACTCCAGACAGGACTTCAGACGTGACTCCAGACATGACTACAGGTGTGACTTCAGGTGTGACTTCAGGTGTGACTTCAGGTGTGACTTCAGGTGTGACTTCAGACGTGACTACAGGTGTGACTTCAGATGTAAATTCAGGTGTGACCACAGATGTGACTACAGGTGTGACTACAGATGTGACTTTAGGTGTGAATACAGATGTGACTTCTGATGTGACTACAGGTGTGACTTCAGACATGACTACATATGTGACTTCAGGTGTGACTTCAGATGTGACTCCAGGTGTGACTTCAGGTGTGACTCCAGATGTGACTCTAGATGTGACTACAGGTGTGACTTTAGATGTGACTACAGATGTGACTTCAGATGTGACTACAGGTGTGACTACAGATGTGACTTCTGATGTGACTACAGGTGTGACTTCAGACATGACTACATATGTTACTTCGGGTGTGACTTCAGATGTGACTCCAGGTGTGACTCCAGGTGTGACTACAGATGTGACCACCAATGTGACTACAGGTGTGACTCCTGGTGTGACTCCTGGTGTGACTCCAGGTGTGACTCCTGGTGTGACTCTAGGTGTGACTCCAGGTGTGACTACAGATGTGACTATCGATGTGACTACAGGTGTGACTCCCGGTGTGACTCCAGGTGTGACTTCAGGTGTGAATTCGGGTGTGACTTCAGATGTGACTTCAGGTGTGACTACAGATGTGACTTTGGGTGTGACTCCAGATGTGACTTTGGGTGTGACTACAGGTGTGAATTCGGGTGTGACTACAGATGTGACTACCAATGTGACTACAAGTGTGACTCCTGGTGTGACTCCAGGTGTGACTCCTGGTGTGACTCCTGGTGTGACTCTAGGTGTGACTTTAGGTGTGACTCCAGATGTGACTCCAGGTCTGACTTCAGGTGTGACACCAGATGTGACTCTGGATGTGACTACAGGTGTGACTTTAGATGTGACTACAGATGTGACTACAGGTGTGACTTTAGGTGTGACTACAGATGTGACTACAGGTGTGACTACAGATGTGACTTCTGATGTGACTACAGGTGTGACTTCAGACATGACTACATATGTGACTTCGGGTGTGACTTCAGATGTGACTCCAGGTGTGACTCCAGGTGTGACTACAGATGTGACCACCAATGTGACTACATGTGTGACTCCTGGTGTGACTCCTGGTGTGACTCCAGGTGTGACTCTAGGTGTGACCTTAGGTGTGACTCCAGGTGTGACTCTAGGTGTGACTTTAGGTGTGACTCCAGATGTGACTCCAGATGTGACTCCAGATGTGACTATAGGTGTGACTCCTGGTGTGACTCCAGGTGTGACTCTAGGTGTGACTTTAGGTGTGACTCCAGATGTGACTCCAGATGTGACTATAGATGTGACTATAGATGTGACTCCAAATGTGACTCCAGATGTGACTCCAGATGTGACTCCAGGTGTGACGTCAGGGTACGGTCCTCTGGATTCGAGCTGTTCTAACAATATTCTGGTTCTGAATTCCAAGTACAATGTCGTGAATAATACAGCCTTGGACTGGAGCCAGCTGAGTATGAAGGAATGTCTGAAATATGGCGGCAGCCTGCTGGGGAACTCCTGCGGTTACGTTCCGGATTTGGCGCTCATGTCCTTCATCCTCTTCTTTGGAACGTACTCCATGACTCTGACACTGAAGAAATTCAAGTTCAGCCGATACTTTCCCACCAAGGTAAGTCCTGAGGGAAGGGTGGCTCTTCATTGGTCTCCTTGTCCATGGAACTGACCCCTGTCTTGCCTCTCTCCTCAGCTGCGCACCCTGGTGGCTGATTTTGCCATAGTCTTCGTCATCCTCTTCTTCTGTGGTGTGGATGCCTTTTTTGAACTGGAAACCCCAAAATTGCATGTTCCCAATAAGATTAAGGTTGGCCCTCTTGTATCCTTCTGTCCACTCCTGTCATTCCTTTCCACTTCCCCTGACAACCCCAATGAAGTAGTCACTGGAACCCGCTTATTAGAACCAGTTACAGCTTGAATGGTGTCTGTTCTAAGAACGGCTAAGAGAATCTGGGGGGGCATCTATCCTACCATAGGGGGGAATATGGGGGGGCATCTATACTACCATAGGGGGGAGTATGGGGGGGCATCTATCCTACCATAGGGGAGAGTTTGGGGGGCATCTATCCTACCATAGGGGAGAGTATGGGGGGGACCATCTATCCTACCATAGGGGAGAGTATGGGGGGGACCATGTATCCTACCATAGGGGAGAGTATGGGGGGCATCTATCCTACCATAGGGGAGAGTATGGGGGGGCATCTATTATACCATAGGGGGGGAGTATGGGGGGCATCTATACTACCATAGGGGAGAGTATGGGGGGAGCATCTATCCTACCATAGGGGGGGAGTATGGGGGGCATCTATCCTACCACAGGGAGCGTATGGGGGGCATCTATCCTACCATAAGGGGGAGTATGGGGGGACCATCTATCCTACCATAGGGGGGAATATGGGGGGCATCTATCCTACCATAGAGGAGAGTATGGGGGACCATCTATCCTACCATAGGGGGAGTATGGGGGGCATCTATCCTACCATAGGGGGGAGTATGGGGGGACCATCTATCCTACCATAGGGGGGAGTATGGGGGGCATCTATCCTACCATAGGGGAGAGTATGGGGGGGCATCTATCCTACCATAGGGGGGAATATGGGGGGCATCTACCATAGGGGAGAGTATGGGGGACCATCTATCCTACCATAGGGGGGAGTATGGGGGCATCTATCCTACCATAGGGGAGAGTATGGGGGACCATCTATCCTACCATAGGGGAGAGTATGGGGGGGGACCATGTATCCTACCATAGGGGGGAGTATGGGGGGGCATCTATCCTACCATAAGGGAGAGTATGGGGGGACCATCTATCCTACCATAGGGGAGAGTATGGGGGGGGCATCTATCCTACCATAGGGGAGAGTATGGGGGGCATCTATTATACCATAGGGGGGAGTATGGGGGGCATCTATACTACCATAGGGGAGAGTATGGGGGGCATCTATCCTACCATAGGGGGGAGTATGGGGGGCATCTATCCTACCATAGGGGAGAGTATGGGGGCATCTATTCTACCATAGGGGGAGTATGGGGGGCATCTATCCTACCATAGGGGAGCGTATGGGGGGCATCTATCCTACCATAGGGGGAGTATGGGGGGACATCTATTCTACCATAGAGGAGAGTATGGGGGGGACCATCTATTCTACCATAGGGGAGAGTATGGGGGGGGACCATCTATTCTACCATAGAGGAGAGTATGGGGGACCATCTATTCTACCATAGGGGAGAGTATGGGGGGACCATCTATTCTACCATAGAGGAGAGTATGGGGGGGGACCATCTATCCTACCATAGGGAGAGTAAGGGGGGACCATCTATCCTACCATAGGGGAGAGTAAGGGGGGGCCATCTATCCTACCATAGGGGAGAGTATGGGGGGACCATCTATCCTACCATAGGGGAGAGTATGGGGGGGACCATCTATCCTACCATAGGGGGAATTATGGGGGGGACCATCTATCCTACCATAGGGGAGAGTATGGGGGGACCATCTATCCTACCATAGAGCAGAGTATGGGGGGACCATCTATCCTACCATAGAGCAGAGTATGGGGGGACCATCTATCCTACCATAGGGGAGAGTATGGGGGGGGACCATCTATCCTACCATAGGGGAGAGTAAGGGGGGACCATCTATCCTACCATAGGGGAGAGTAAGGGGGGGCCATCTATCCTACCATAGAGCAGAGTATGGGGGACCATCTATCCTACCATAGGGGAGAGTATGGGGGGGGACCATCTATCCTACCATAGGGGAGAGTATGGGGGGGGACCATCTATCCTACCATACCATAGGGGGGTATGGGGGGGGATCTACCTACTAGGGAGGGAATTATGGGGGGGACCATCTATCCTACCATAGGGGAGAGTATGTGGGGACCATCTATCCTACCATAGAGCAGAGTATGGGGGGACCATCTATCCTACCATAGAGCAGAGTATGGGGGGGACCATCTATCCTACCATAGGGGAGAGTATGGGGGGGGGACCATCTATCCTACCATAGGGGGAATTATGGGGGGGACCATCTATCCTACCATAGGGGAGAGTATGGGGGGACCATCTATCCTACCATAGAGCAGAGTATGGGGGACCATCTATCCTACCATAGAGCAGAGTATGGGGGGACCATCTATCCTACCATAGGGGAGAGTAAGGGGGGACCATCTATCCTACCATAGGGGAGAGTAAGGGGGGACCATCTATCCTACCATAGGGGAGAGTAAGGGGGGGCCATCTATCCTACCATAGAGCAGAGTATGGGGGGACCATCTATCCTACCATAGGGGAGAGTATGGGGGGGGGACCATCTATCCTACCATAGGGGAGAGTATGGGGGGGACCATCTATCCTACCATAGGGGGAATTATGGGGGGGACCATCTATCCTACCATAGGGGAGAGTATGGGGGGACCATCTATCCTACCATAGAGCAGAGTATGGGGGGACCATCTATCCTACCATAGAGCAGAGTATGGGGGGGACCATCTATCCTACCATAGGGGAGAGTAAGGGGGACCATCTATTCTACCATAGAGCAGAGTATGGGGGGACCATCTATCCTACCATAGGGGAGAGTATGGGGGGACCATCTATCCTACCATAGAGCAGAGTATGGGGGGACCATCTATCCTACCATAGAGGAGAGTATGGGGGGACCATCTATCCTACCATAGGGGGAATTATGGGGGGGACCATCTATCGTACCATAGGGGGGAGTATGGGGGGGGGAGGAAGGCGAGAGAATTTTCCCTTCTGTATGGGGGAGGGAATGGAGGGGGACCATCTCTCCCACTACAGACATTTGGTGTTTCTGTTACCGGATTGGTGATGGGAAATGAAGGACAAATATTTGGAAATGTTCCCGGTCTTTGATCTGCTAACTGTCTCTCTCCTTCTCCTCCTCTCTGCTGCCTTCTCAAGCTTCGTAAACTGATCAGTGATTTCTCGATCTTCATGTCCATCCTGCTCTTTGTTGGTCTGGACATGCTCTCAGGATTAAATACTCCCAAACTACAAGTGCCCACCGACTTCAAGGTAACCCCCCCCCCTTCGTGTTACATAAAACCCACGCATGCTCCGGTGTGGTCCTCCCATTTCCATCTACTTTACCTTCTGCTTGGCCATAATATCAACCTGAGCAGGAATAGAAGTCACCCGAAGGAACCGGGTCCTTTCCGTATTATGTTCATTTTCTGTGTTTGGAAATCCGATCCACCATGCTGCCCGTTTTCATCCGATCTCACCCCCTCCGATCCACCATGCTGCCCGTTTTCATCCGATCTCACCCCCTCCGATCCACCATGCTGCCCGTTTTCATCAGATCTCACCCGATCCGATCCACCATGCTGCCCGTTTTCATCAGATCTCACCCCATCCGATCCACCATGCTGCCCGTTTTCATCCGATCTCACCCCCTCCGATCCACCATGCTGCCCGTTTTCATCCGATCTCACCCCCTCCGATCCACCATGCTGCCCGTTTTCATCAGATCTCACCCGATCCGATCCACCATGCTGCCCGTTTTCATCAGATCTCACCCCATCCGATCCACCATGCTGCCCGTTTTCATCAGATCTCACCCCATCCGATCCACCATGCCATCCGTTTTCATCAGATCTCACCCCATCCGATCCACCATGCTGCCCGTTTTCATCAGATCTCACCCCATCCGATCCACCATGCTGCCCGTTTTCATCAGATCTCACCCCATCCGATCCACCATGCTGTCCGTTTTCATCAGATCTCACCCCATCCGATCCACCATGCTGCCCGTTTTCATCAGATCTCACCCCATCCGATCCACCATGCTGCCCGTTTTCATCAGATCTCACCCGATCCACCATGCTGCCCGTTTTCATCAGATCTCACCCGATCCGATCCACCATGCTGCCCGTTTTCATCAGATCTCACCCCATCCGATCCACCATGCTGCCCGTTTTCATCAGATCTCACCCCATCCGATCCACCATGCTGTCCGTTTTCATCAGATCTCACCCCATCCGATCCACCATGCTGTCCGTTTTCATCAGATCTCACCCCATCCGATCCACCATGCTGCCCGTTTTCATCAGATCTCACCCCATCCGATCCACCATGCCGTCCGTTTTCATCAGATCTCACCCCATCCGATCCACCATGCTGCCCGTTTTCATCAGATCTCACCCCATCCGATCCACCATGCTGTCCGTTTTCATCAGATCTCACCCCATCCGATCCACCATGCTGCCCGTTTTCATCAGATCTCACCCCATCCGATCCACCATGCTGCCCGTTTTCATCAGATCTCACCCGATCCGATCCACCATGCTGCCCGTTTTCATCAGATCTCACCCGATCCACCATGCTGCCCGTTTTCATCAGATCTCACCCGATCCACCATGCTGCCCGTTTTCATCCAATCTCACCCGATCCGATCCACCATGCTGCCCGTTTTCATCAAATCTCACCCGATCCGATCCACCATGCCGTCCGTTTTCATCAGATCTCACCCGATCCGATCCACCATGCTGCCCGTTTTCATCCGATCTCACCCCATCCGATCCACCATGCTGCCCGTTTTCATCAGATCTCACCCCATCCGATCCACCATGCCGTCCGTTTTCATCCGATCTCACCCCATCCGATCCACCATGCTGCCCTCCCATTTTCATCAGATCTCACCCGATCCGATCCACCATGCTGCCCGTTTTCATCCGATCTCACCCGATCCGATCCACCATGCTGCCCGTTTTTATCCGATCTCACCCGATCCGATCCACCATGCTGCCCGTTTTCATCCGATCTCACCCCATCCGATCCACCATGCTGCCCGTTTTCATCCGATCTCACCCCATCCGATCCACCATGCTGCCCATTTTCATCAGATCTCACCCGATCCGATCCACCATGCTGCCCGTTTTCATCCGATCTCACCCGATCCGATCCACCATGCTGCCCGTTTTCATCAGATCTCACCCGATCCGATCCACCATGCTGCCCGTTTTCATCAAATCTCACCCGATCCGATCCACCATGCCGTCCGTTTTCATCAGATCTCACCCGATCCGATCCACCATGCTGCCCGTTTTCATCCGATCTCACCCCATCCGATCCACCATGCTGCCCATTTTCATCAGATCTCACCCCATCCGATCCACCATGCGTTTCGTCCGTTTTCATCCGATCTCACCCCATCCGATCCACCATGCTGCCCATTTTCATCAGATCTCACCCGATCCGATCCACCATGCTGCCCGTTTTCATTTTCATCCGATCTCACCCGATCCGATCCACCATGCTGCCCGTTTTCATCCGATCTCACCCCATGCTGCCCGTTTTCCGATCCACCATGCTGCCCGTTTTCATCCGATCTCACCCCATCCGATCCACCATGCTGCCCATTTTCATCAGATCTCACCCGATCCGATCCACCATGCTGCCCGTTTTCATCAGATCTCACCCGATCCGATCTCACCCCATCCATCCACCATGCTGCCCGTTTTCATTCCGATCTCACCCGATCCGATCCACCATGCTGCCCGTTTTCATGCTGCCCGTTTTCAGATCTCACCCGATCCGATCCACCATGCCGTCCGTTTTCATCCGATCTCACCCGATCCGATCCACCATGCTGCCCGTTTTCATCAGATCTCACCCGATCCGATCCACCATGCTGCCCGTTTTCATCCGATCTCACCCGATCCGATCCACCATGCTGCCCGTTTTCATCCGATCTCACCCGATCCGATCCACCATGCTGTCCACTTTCATCAGATCTCACCCGATCCGATCCACCATGCTGCCCATTTTCATCAGATCTCACCCGATCCGATCCACCATGCTGCCCGTTTTCATCCGATCTCACCCGATCCGATCCACCATGCTGCCCGTTTTCATCAGATCTCACCCGATCCGATCCACCATGCTGCCCGTTTTCATCAAATCTCACCCGATCCGATCCACCATGCCGTCCGTTTTCATCAGATCTCACCCGATCCGATCCACCATGCTGCCCGTTTTCATCCGATCTCACCCCATCCGATCCACCATGCTGCCCGTTTTCATCAGATCTCACCCCATCCGATCCACCATGCCGTCCGTTTTCATCCGATCTCACCCCATCCGATCCACCATGCTGCCCATTTTCATCAGATCTCACCCGATCCGATCCACCATGCTGCCCGTTTTCATCCGATCTCACCCGATCCGATCCACCATGCTGCCCGTTTTCATCCGATCTCACCCGATCCGATCCACCATGCTGCCCGTTTTCATCCGATCTCACCCCATCCGATCCACCATGCTGCCCGTTTTCATCCGATCTCACCCCATCCGATCCACCATGCTGCCCATTTTCATCAGATCTCACCCGATCCGATCCACCATGCTGCCCGTTTTCATCAGATCTCACCCGATCCGATCCACCATGCTGCCCGTTTTCATCCGATCTCACCCGATCCGATCCACCATGCTGCCCGTTTTCATCAGATCTCACCCGATCCGATCCACCATGCCGTCCGTTTTCATCCGATCTCACCCGATCCGATCCACCATGCTGCCCGTTTTCATCAGATCTCACCCGATCCGATCCACCATGCTGCCCGTTTTCATCCGATCTCACCCGATCCGATCCACCATGCTGCCCGTTTTCATCCGATCTCACCCGATCCGATCCACCATGCTGCCCGTTTTCATCCGATCTCACCCGATCCGATCCACCATGCTGCCCGTTTTCATCCAATCTCACCCGATCCGATCCACCATGCTGCCCGTTTTCATCCGATCTCACCCGATCCGATCCACCATGCTGTCCACTTTCATCAGATCTCACCCGATCCGATCCACCATGCTGCCCGTTTTCATCAGATCTCACCCCCTCCGATCCACCATGCTGCCCGTTTTCATCCGATCTCACCCGATCCGATCCACCATGCTGTCCACTTTCATCAGATCTCACCCGATCCGATCCACCATGCTGCCCGTTTTCATCAGATCTCACCCCATCCGATCCACCTTACTGTTCCCACATTGAAGGAGTCACTCTTCTATTGACCTGTTGGGTTCAGAATCAACAACCTGTAATTAGCTCTTGCAGACATTCTTGAATATATTGTGGATTACAGACCCGTGTTACAGCAATCCAAAATATGTCCATTGTAACGGTCAGGGGTTAACGCCGTTTACAATCTTCCATTCCTCCAACCCACGACAGCTTATCTGACATTCCGACAATCCAGCAGACACGACCCATTCCATTCCCCAGAATAACGAAACACAAGCTCTGTTTTCTGGTTCCAAACGAATGAATCCGTTAATGGTAAAACTCAGCTTGTTATATACAGTTTAGAAACCAAATATTGGCAATGACTCCACCCACAACATGACACAAGGAACTTCGATACACATTCTTTTAGATAATGACATTCAGATGAGCTATTTACTAATCATTCCCCAGTCGTCCTGACTCCGCGACAAGCTGTTCTCACCTGATACACAATACACAGACGTTTAGTAAACATAATTGACATGCTAATCCACTACACCTGACAAGTCAGACATCTCACCTTTCAGACTGCCAACACATATCTATCACAATACAGTGTAATTAGGATCACACAATAGACAATTAAATATCTTAGGAGCAGACTTAATTAACACCTCAAAAGTATGTGCCCCCCCACATGAATGAATACTGTCCTATTGACCTGTTGGGGTCAGAATCAACAACCTGTAATATTTCAAGATCTCCTGCAATACATGAATTATCATTACTGTCCCATCTCATGTAATCCGAGATATCATTTCTCAGTCATCCTATGCCCCTAGTGGACATAGGATGACCCTAGACACAAGAGTCATTGGTGAAGCTGAAACAGGAGTACCCCACACCCTTCAAGACCCTCTGGGTATCACGGGCCATTCCGTTACATCCATTATTTCCTGGCTCAATCTGTTACAGGCCCTCCCGTTACAGTCCACATAGAAGCCTCTAAGCTAAGACAGTCGTGTCCCTCCGATGTACAGACCTTGGCCTAACACCTGGTTACAGATGAAGTTGAGATCTCAGCATGTATTCCTTTCTTTTCCGATCTTTAACGTTTCCTTGTTGAGTTCATTTCCCAGTAGACATTTCCTGTGTTCTTCTTCCACCAGCCGACTCGCCCGGACCGCGGTTGGTTCGTTTTCCCGTTTGGAAAGAACCCCTGGTGGATCTATTTAGCCAGCGCCTTGCCGGCTCTGCTGGTGACGATCCTCATCTTCATGGATGAACAGATCACCGCTGTCATCGTCAACAGAAAGGAGCACAAGCTGAAGGTACGCCTCGTTCATGTGTAAGGAACTTCTCTTATTGGCTCTTTTATCCGATAATTGCAAGAAAGACCTTCCGATCTTAGCAGCACATCCGATCGGTCCGATCACCTCTCCACACTCCCTGTGTTGTCCTAGAGTTCTCCTAGTTCTTCTCCTGGAGCCCAGAACAAAATGTTGTGGAGCTCTGAGAGTGGGAGTGGTTGAGTAGTTTAGCGAAAGACAAATGGGCAGGGCTGACACCTCCCAGTCCACAGAAATGTTGTGTGCTGTCAGAGTGCAACTGAGTGCATTTCTAGCCGATCGAAAGGAATTTTCCTGCACTTGGAGGGTCTGAAAGGGGACAAAACACATAGACATGTGCGTGTATTGCAGATACAGTATATTGCCAAAAGTATTGGGACGCCGGCCTTTACACACACATTAACTTTAATGACATCCCAGTCTTAGTCCGAAGGGTTTAATATTGAGTTGCAGCTATAACACCTTCACCTCTTCTGGGAAGGCCGTCCACAAGGTTTAGGGGTGTGTCTATGGGAAGGCCGTCCACAAGGTTTAGGGGTGTGTCTATGGGAAGGCCGTCCACAAGGTTTAGGGGTGTGTCTATGGGAAGGCCGTCCACAAGGTTTAGGGGTGTGTCTATGGGAAGGCCGTCCACAAGGTTTAGGGGTGTGTCTATGGGAAGGCCGTCCACAAGCTTTAGGGGTGTGTCTATGGGAAGGCCGTCCACAAGGTTTAGGGGTGTGTCTATGGGAAGGCCTTCCACAAGGTTTAGGGGTGTGTCTATGGGAAGGCCGTCCACAAGGTTTAGGGGTGTGTCTATGGGAAGGTCTATCCTCAAGGTTTAGGGGTGTGTTTATGGGAAGACCGTCCACAAGGTTTAGGGGTGTGTCTATGGGAAGGTCTATCCTCAAGGTTTAGGGGTGTGTTTATGGGAAGACCGTCCACAAGGTTTAGGGGTGTGTCTATGGGAAGGTCTATCCTCAAGGTTTAGGGGTGTGTCTATGGGAAGGCAGTCCACAAGGTTTAGGGGTGTGTCTATGGGAAGGCCGTCCACAAGGTTTAGGGGTGTGTCTATGGGAAGGCGGTCCACAAGGTTTAGGGGTGTGTCTATGGGAAGGCCGTCCACAAGGTTTAGGGGTGTGTCTATGGGAAGGCCGTCCACAAGGTTTAGGGGTGTGTCTATGGGAAGGTCTATCCTCAAGGTTTAGGGGTGTGTTTATGGGAAGACCGTCCACAAGGTTTAGGGGTGTGTCTATGGGAAGGCAGTCCACAAGGTTTAGGGGTGTGTCTATGGGAAGGCCGTCCACAAGGTTTAGGGGTGTGTCTATGGGAAGGCTGTCCAGAAGGTTTAGGGGTGTGTCTATGGGAAGGCGGTCCACAAGGTTTAGGGGTGTGTCTATGGCAAGATCCATCCACAAGGTTTAGGGGTGTGTCTATGGGAATGTTTGACCAGAAGAGCATTTTGTGAGGTCAGGCACTGATGTTGGAAGAGAAGGCCTGGCTCACAGTCTCCCCTCTAATTCATCCCAAAGATGTTCTATCGGGTTGAGGTCAGGACTTTATGGACCTTGCTTTGTGCACTGCTCCAAATCATTTGGTGGGGGGGGTTATGGTGTGGGGGAGGGAGAATTATGGTGTGGGGGAGGGGGGATTATTATGTGGTGGGAAGGGGGGTTTAAAGTGTGGGGTAGGGCGGATTATGTTGTGGGGGGATTATGGTGTCAGGGGGAGGGGGGGTTATGGTGTGAGGGGGTGGGGGGAATATGGTGTGGGGGGTGGAGGGGGGATTATGGTGTGGGGGGATTATAGTGTGAGGGGGAGGGGGGATTATGGTGTGAGGGGGTGGGGGGAATATGGTGTGGGGGGTGGAGGGGGGATTATGGTGTGGGGGGATTATAGTGTGAGGGGGAGGGGGGATTATGGTGTGAGGGGGTGGGGGGAATATGGTGTGAGGGGGAGGGGGGATTATGGTGTGAGGGGGTGGGGGGAATATGGTGTGAGGGGGAGGGGGGATTATGGTGTGTGGGGAGGGGGATTATGGTGTGCGGGGAGGGGGGATTATGGTGTGGGGAGGGGATTATGGTGTGGGGGAGGGGGGATTATGGTGGGGGATGTTTTTCAGGGGTTAGGTTGGCCCCCTAGTTCCAGTGAAGGGAACTCTTAAGGCGTCGGCATGCCAAGACATTTTGGACAATTTCACGCTCCCAACTTTGTGGGAGGAGTTTGGGGACGGCCCCTCCCTGTTCCAACATGACTGCCCACCAGAGCACAAAGCGATGTCCATAAAGACATGGAGGAGCGAGTTTGAGGTGGAGGAATTTGACTGGCCTGCACAGAGTCCTGACCTCAACCCGATAGAACACCTTTGGGATGAATTAGAGTGGAGACTGTGAGCCAGGCCTTCTCATCCAACATCAATGCCTGACCTCACAAATGCTCTTCTGGAAGAATGGTCAAACATTCCCATAGACACACCCCTAAACCTTGTGGACGGCCTTCCCAGAAGAGGTGAAGCTGTTATAGCTGTAAAGGGCGGGGCCAACTCAATATTGAACCCTCCGGACTAAGACTGGGGGGTCATTAAAAGTTATGTGTGTAAAGGCCGGCGTCTCAATACTTTTGGTGATATGGTGTGTTTATAGAGGAGGGGGAGGGGTGTGTATATATAATGGGGGAGGGGAGGCGTCCCAATACTTTTGGTGATATAGTGTACATACTGTATAGAGGAGGGGGAGGGGTGTATATAGTGGAGGGGGAGGGGATGTGTCCCAATACTTTTGGTGATATGGTGTGTATATCGAGGAAGGGGAGGGGTGTGTATATATAATGGGGGAGGGGAGGCGTCCCAATACTTTTGGTGATATAGCGTGTATATATAGAGAAGGGGTGTGTATATAGAGAAGGGGGAGGGGTGTGTATATATAGAGGAGGGGGAGGGGTGTATATATATATATATATATATATATATATATATATATATATATAATGGGGGAGGGGAGGCGTCCCAATACTTTTGGTGATATAGTGTGTATATATAGGAGGGGGAGGGGAGGCGTCCCAATACTTTTGGTGATATAGTGTGTATATATAGAGGAGGGGGAGGGGTGTATATATAGAGGAGGGGGAGGGGAGGCGTCCCAATACTTTTGGTGATATGGTGTGTGTATATATAGAGGAGGGGGAGGGGGGGCGTCCCAATACTTTTGGTGATATGGTGTGTGTATATATAGAGGAGGGGGAGGGGTGTATATATAGAGGAGGGGGAGGGGGGGCGTCCCAATACTTTTGGTGATATGGTGTGTTTATAGAGGAGGGGGAGGGGTGTGTATATATAATGGGGGAGGGGAGGCGTCCCAATACTTTTGGTGATATGGTGTGTATATCGAGGAAGGGGAGGGGTGTGTATATAGAGGAGGGGGAGGGGAGGCATCCCAATACTTTTGGTGATATGGTGTGTTTATAGAGGAGGGGGAGGGGTGTATATATAGAGGAGGGGGAGGGGAGGCGTCCCAATACTTTTGGTGATATGGTGTGTATATATAGAGGAGGGGGAGGGGTGTATATATAGAGGAGGGGGAGGGGTATGTATATAGAGGAGGGGGAGGGGTGTATATATAGAGGAGGGGGAGGGGGGGCGTCCCAATACTTTTGGTGATATGGTGTGTCTATAGAGGAGGGGGAGGGGAGGCGTCCCAATACTTTTGGTGATATGGTGTGTATATATAGAGGAGGGGGAGGGGTGTATATATAGAGGAGGGGGAGGGGTATGTATATAGAGGAGGGGGAGGGGTGTATATATAGAGGAGGGGGAGGGGGGGCGTCCCAATACTTTTGGTGATATGGTGTGTCTATAGAGGAGGGGGAGGGGAGGCGTCCCAATACTTTTGGTGATATGGTGTGTATATATAGAGGAGGGGGAGGGGTGTATATATAGAGGAGGGGGAGGAGTGTATATATAGAGGAGGGGGAGGGGAGGCGTCCCAATACTTTTGGTGATATGGTGTACACACCGCATACGTTTTATTAGTATCTTGCGCTGGAATTGTGTGACATTTATAGAAGTTCTCATTATCGGAAGGAATGTCTTTTCAGAAAGCCTGCGGGTATCACATGGACCTCTTCTGGGTCGGGGTCCTGCTGGCCGTTTGCTCCTTCATGGGTCTTCCTTGGTATGTGGCGGCGACTGTCATCTCCATCGCTCACATTGACAGCCTGAAGATGGAGACGGAGACGAGCGCGCCCGGGGAACAGCCGCAGTTTCTGGGAGTGAGGTGAGTCCCCGACACGCTTCTGTGTGACATGGAAGTTCTTCTGTCCGCTGAGCGCGCTCCGTATCTCCTGTGCTGATCGGCAGACATTCCGTCCAATGATATAATACACCTCACCGATCACTCGATCCCCAAGTAATCACCACAGATCACGTTCTCAGCTCCGCCCTCTTCTCCGCCTCTCCCCAGCATGCACTTGGTTTTTATTCCAACACAACAAAAGCAATGAGAAACAGGAAGTGACCTCACAGGAAGTGACCTCACAGGAAATGACCTCACCGGAAATTACGTCACAGGAAAAGACCTCCCAGGAAATGACATCACAGGAAATGACCTCACAGGAAAAGATCTCACAGGAAATGACCTCACCGGAAATGACATCCCAGGAAATGACATCACCGGACATGACCTCACCGGAAATGACATCACAGGAAATGACCTCATAGGAAATTACCTCACAGGAAATCCTTCAGCAGAGACGGGGGGGCGTATGCCTTTTCCTTAAAGCGGAAGTTCCCCCAAATAACATCTCTATAAGATCATATTCCTTCTAACATGTACAGTGGGCACTTTCTCTTTAGTCTGTACATACCTTATTATAGCTATTTTTAATCCGGCTTCCGGGTACTCACTCCCGCGGGAGTAGGCGTTTCTATCCTGAGGCGCAATGTATTCTGGGAGTTCGCCCAGATGATTGATGTCCTTCAGAAAAAGTTTCCCCACGGCGGATAAGGCCCCGCCCCCCGCCGTATTGCGTAGGTGCGTCACGAGAGTCGTGGAGTTTCTGAAAGTAGCTGAACATGTAGAGCCGCGACTTAGCTCTACACAGTGCCTGTGCACCGACTAGGAGCCGCGTGCTGACTGCGCAGGCGCCGTATAGAGCTAAGTCGCGGCTCTACATGTTCGGCTACTTTCAGAAACTCCACGACTCTCGTGACGCGCCTACGCAACACGGCGGGGGGCGGGGCCTTATCCGCCGGGGGGAAACTTCTCTGAAGGACATCAATCATCTGGGTGAACTCCCAGAATACATTGCGCCTCAGGATAGAAACGCCTACTCCCGCGGGAGTGAGTACCCGGAAGCCGGATTGAAAAATAGCGATAATAAGGTAGGTACAGCCTAAAAAGAAAACGGCGGCACGATAGTCCTGTAGTTCTGACAGGACGTCATATGACCTCCTCGCCTTTCACAGCCACTAGGGGGCGCGCACCCGCTGTGTTACTGGGAACACGATACGCATGCCCAATGGACGCCGGGCACCCGCGATTGCCCAGTAACTGAGCTGGGACGTGGAGCTCTGTGTAATGATTGGGTGTAAACACAGAGCTCCACGTCCTGTCAGGGGGAGAGGAGACCGATCTGTGTCTCTTGTACATAGGGACACAGCATCGGTCACCTCCCCCAGTCAGTCCCCTCCCCCCACAGTAAGAATCCTTACCAGGGAACACATTTAACCCCTTCCTCGCCCCCCTAGTGTTAACCCCTTCACTGCCAGTCACATTTATACAGTAATCAGTGCATTTTTATAGCTCTGGTCGCTGTATAAATGTGAATGGTCCCAAAAATGTGTCAAAAGTGTCCGAAGTGTCCGCCGTAATGTCGCAGTCCCAATACAAATCGCAGATCGCCGCCATTACTAGTAAAACAATAATAATAAAAAATAATAATAAAAAAAAATCATAATTATGTCCCCTATTTTGTAGACATTATAACTTTTGCGCAAACCAGTCACTAAACGCTTATTGCAATTTTTTTTTGTTACCAAAAATATGTAGAAGAATCCGTATCGGCCTAAACCCAGGAGAATTATTTTTTTTAAATTGGGATATTTATTATAACAAAAAGTCAAAAAAATTGTGTTGTTTTTTTTTCAAAATTGTGGCTCTATTTTTGTTTATAGCGCAAAATATAAAAACCGCCGAGGTGATGAAATACCGCCAAAAGAAATCTCTATTTGTGGGGGAAAAAAAGGACGCCAATTTTGTTTGGGAGCCGCGCCGCACGACCGCGCAATTGTCAGTTAGTGCTGATAGCTGAAATTTCGCCTGGGCAGGAAGGGGGTATATGTGCCCAGTAAGCGAGGGGTTAAAGAAATGTTATTCAACTAAACAAAGGAAGCCGCATGGCTGAACAAACATTGACTCCGCCTCCGACCATAACAACTCAAAGACTGCCGTATTACCGCTGGTATGAAAATCCTTATTCCAGAGAACAACACATACCCGGATTATACTACCGTTCCCGGGGGATGGGAGGTTATCTGCAGGTGTGTGCTACGCGTTCCGACCTGTGCTGATCAGACACGGCAGAGACAAGAGCGCCCCTCCCCCATAACCGATAATGTCCCTGCAGAGCGATCATATCCCCTCCAGACGATCGTTCTGTACATCGCACAGGGGCCCTTCACTGGCGGACATACCCCCACTCTGCAAACACCTCTCTCCAATCACAGGAAGTTTTCCTCCACCAGACGGGACTCACCCAGCGTCAGTCCGCCCCAGTCAGCTCTGTAGAGTGGGGTGCGGAAGTACTAACCCTGGTGACACACTGGGCCAGATTCAGGTAGATGGGAGCATCTTTGCTCTGGAGTAACGCTTCTGATTTGCGTTGCGCTGCCGAAATTTTAGGAGCAAGTACTGTTATTCATGAAGCACTTGCTCCTAAAGTTGCGGCAGCGCATCGCAAATGAGCCGGCGGAATTCAAATTGGGCGGGTACGGGGCGTGTAGTATTTAAACTAAGCGCGATCCCGCGGCGAACGTACTGCGCATGCGTCGAGTGTCAATGCATCCCAGTGCGCATGCTCCAAATTCTGTGAATGAACGTCAATGACGTCACATTCCCATTCATGAACTTTTTACGCAAGCGACGCCATTTTTTTTTTTCCGACGCGATGACGACGCCTATACCTAACATAGGATACTCCACTAGGGGGCTGCTTTATCTATACGCCGCGTATCGCTTCCGGAAACGTCGTAACGTCACTGCGTCGCGCCCGAATTCGCTCGTGAATTGCCGATTTCCGCTCATTAACATATTTTTTGAGCGTAAATCGGCGGGAACGCCCCCGGCGCCATTTTTAAGTTGAGGTAACGATGCGATGGCGAAATTCATTTACGCCGCTTGCATCGGAACTTCAACCCGGCGTTTCTTGTTTTCTGGTTATAGAAAACAAAAACGCCGGCTTAAAGTGACAGTTAGGCTCCATTGATCCGCCAGCCTAACTCTTCATGAATCTGGCCCTATGACAATACATATTACATACATCCTCATAACATTTCCACAACATGTTATAAACAGAACTTTCCTTTGTGTGTAGAACATTTACCCTCCCCCTCCCCCCCCCCCCGTCACAGAGATGGGCCACCCCGACCCCCTCCACTACCTTTATGAAAATACTTGTTGCTCATTATCAAGAAGCTCCTCCTATAAATGATGTCATAATGAGAGTTCTGATATCCTCTCTGAATTCACAAAGTGCGAGAGACCGACAACTACGGGGGACCTCTGATTGGTGAAAGGAAAGTTTACCTTTATAGAGGTCCCCCGGGAGACCTAGAACTCCCCCCACCCCCATCGGAACCCGCCGGGAAGAGCCGCAGTCTATGGACTGACCGTCCCGCCCATTTCTGGGCCCCCACAAGACAAAGCCTGGGGCTAGTTATAATGATTCTGCCTTCTGTAGGTTATAACCGGAGTTCTCTTTGAAGCTTCCATGACACCAGGGAGGGAAAATGGCTAATTGGAGCCCAATTTGGACATTTTCACTTAGGGGTGTCCTGACTTTTGTTGCCAGCGGTTTAGACATTAATGGCTGTGTGTTGAGTTATTTGTTATACAAGCTGCACACTCACTACACAACCCCTCCCCCCTGTGTACACCCCTCCCCCCATGTACACTCACTACACAACATTGTACATACAAAGACTCCTCCCCCTGTGTAGACCCCTCCCCCCATGTACACTCACTACACAACATTGGAGATACAAAGTGTCATTTCTTCAGTGTTGTCACATGAAAAGATACAAGGGGTGTACTTACTTTTGTCACTCTAGGGGGGGGGTTGTTGGGGTTGTAGCACTGAAGTTACATCACCGGATGGGGGATGGGGGGGATTTATATTTTTAAAAATATTTATTTTGTCTCCTCAGAGAACAGCGAGTGACGGGGATCGTTGTGTTTGTCCTCACCGGGATCTCCGTCTTCCTGGCGCCCGTCCTGAAGGTATCTCCATTGTCTTCTTCCTTCTCCTTCTTCTTCCTCACTCACCCTCCCACTCACCTCCCACTCACCCCCCACTCACCCTCCCACTCACCCCCCCACTCACCTCCCACTCACCCCCCCACTCACCTCCCACTCACCCCCCACTCACCTCCCCACTCATCCCCCCACTCACACCCCCCACTCACTCACCCCCCACTCACCCTCCCACTCACCCCCCACTCACACCCCACTCACCCTCCCACTCACCCCCCACTCACCCCCCCACTCACCTCCCACTCACCCCCCACTCACCTCCCCACTCATCCCCCCACTCACACCCCACTCACAACCCCACTCACCCTCCCACTCACACCCCACTCACCCTCCCACTCACACCCCCCACTCACACCCCACTCACCCCCCCACTCACACCCCCACTCACCTCACCCCCCACTCACACACCCCACCATCCACCACACTCACACCCCACTCACACCCTCCCCCACTCAACCCCCCACTCACACCCCACTCACACCTCCCACTCACCCCCCCCAACTCACCCCCCCACTCACCTCCCACTCACACCCCACTCACCCCACTCACCTCCCCACTCACCCCCCACTCACCCTCCCACACTCACCCCCCACTCACACCCCACTCACCCTCCCACTCACCCCCCACTCACACCCCACCACCCCCCCACTCACCTCCCACTCACCCCCCACCTCACCTCCCCACTCATCCCCCCACTCACACCCCACTCACCACTCACCCCCCACTCACACCCCACTCACCCTACCACTCACCCCCCACTCACCCCCCCACCCCCCACTCACCCCACACTCACCCCCCACTCACCTCCCCACTCATCCCCCCACTCACACCCCACTCACCTCCCCACTCATCCCCCCACTCACACCCCACTCACACCCCACTCACCCCCCACTCACACCCCACCACTCACTCACCCTCCCACTCACCCCCCACTCACACCCCACTCACCTCCCACTCATCCCCCACTCACCTCACTCCCCCCACTCACACCCCACTCACCCCACTCCACTCCTCACTCCCCCACTCACCCCACTCACCCCCCCTCACTCACTCACCCCCCACTCACCCCCCACTCAACGACACCCCACACACCCCACTCACCCCCCACTCACCCCCCCACTCTCCCCACTCACCCACCTCACTCCCACTCACCCCCCCTCACTCACCCCCACATCACCCCCCACTCACCTCCCCACTCATCCCCCCACTCACCCCACTCTCCCCACTAACCACTCCCCCCACTCCCCCCACTTCCACTCACCCCCACTCACACTCCCACTCACCCACCCCACACCCACTCACTCACCCCCCACTCACCCCCCACTCACACCCCACTCACCCCCACTCACCTCCCCACTCACCTCCCCACTCACCCCCCACTCACCCCCCCACTCACTCCCACTCACCCCCACTCACACCCACTCACCCTCCCACTCACCCCCCACTCACCCCCCACTCACTCCCCACTCACACCCCACTCACCCCCCACTCACCTCACCCCCCACTCACCCCCACTCACTCCCCACTCACCCCCACTCACCCCTCCCCACTCACCTCCCCACTCACCTCCCCACTCACCCCCCCACCACCTCTCACCCTCCCACTCACCCCCCACTCACCTCCCCACTCATCCCCCCACTCCACCCCACTCACCCCCCACTCACCCCCCACACACCCCACTCACACCCCACTCACCTCCCCACTCATCCCCCCACTCACCCCCCCACTCACCTCCCACTCATCCCCCCCACTCACCCCCCACTCACCCCACTCACCCTCCCCACTCACCCTCACCCCCACTCACCCCCCACTCACACCCCACTCACCCCCCCCACTCATCCCCCCCTCTCACCCCCCACTCACCCCCCACCCCCACTCACCTCCCCACTCATCCCCCACTCACCTTCCCACTCACCCCCCCACACACACCCCACTCACACCCCACTCCCACCTTCCCAATTACCCCCCCACTCACCTCCCCCCACCCTCCACTCACCACCACACTCATCCCCCCCTATTCACCCCCCACTCACCCCCCCCTCATCCACTCACCCCCCACTCGCCACACCCCCCTCACCCCCCCATCCTCCCCCCACTCCCCCCCCCCCACTCATCCCCCCCTATTCACCACCCACTCACCAACCCACCACTCACCCCCCACTTACCTCCCACCCTCCCACCCCCCCACTCACCACACCACTCACCCCTCCACTCACCCCCCCTTACTCACCTCCCACTTACCCTCCCACTCACCACCACCCCCCCCCTATTCACCATCCACTTACCAACCCACCACTCACCCCCCACTTACCACCCCACTTACCTCCCACTCACCCCCCCACTCACCACACCACTCACCCCTCCACTCACCCCCCCTTACTCACCTCCCACTTACTCACCTCCCACTACCCTCCCACTCACACCCCACTCACCCTCCCACTCACCCCTCCACCCCCCCCACTCACCACACCACTCACCCCCCCCACTGACCACCCCACTCACCGCCATTCACCCCCCCCACTCACCCCCACTTCCCCCCCCCACTCACCACCCCACTTCTTCTTCCTCTTCCTCTTCATCCATGCAGAGCCCTCTTCACCAACAAAGGTTTTTATACCGAGTATTACATACTTTTCAGTTAAGGGGTTCAATACTTGTTCCTACCATTTTATTACACAGAACTTCATTTCTGAATGGATTTGTTTCAGTTTCTTTTTTTTGTTTTTTGTTTTTAAATTTTATTTTATTTTGTAACAATAAAAGAAAGAGTAGACAATTAAATGTTCTTTCCCCTCAATACATTCTGTGCAAAAAACTCCCCCCCCCCCCCGGCTCCACCCACCAATCATCATCGAATAAATCACCAGCCCCAAATATACAGTGCAGAGCCCCCCCCCCCCCACTCACCTCCCACTCACCCCAATTCTGACGTCACATATGGGGAATATTACATAATACAATATAATCGCCCCTGCACCCCCACCCCAAAGCACCTTGTCACCATGTTGATGAGGACAAGGGCCTCTTCCTGACAACCCTGGCCATTGGTTGTTGGGGTCTGCAGGCAGGGAGCTTATCGGAATCTGGAAGCCCCCTTTAATAAGGGGGCCCCCAGATCCCTGCCCCCCACCCTAGGTGAATGAGTATGGGGTACATCGTATCTCTACCCATTCACCTGAAGGGAAAGTGACAAACAAATAAACACACAACACAGGGGTTTTAAATAATTCATTAGTCAGCTCCGGGGGTCTTCTTCTGACTTCTCTGCTCTCCGAGGGTCTTCTGACTTCTCCGCTCTCCGAGGGTCTTCTGACTTCTCCGCTCTCCGAGGGTCTTCTGACTTCTCCGCTCTCCGAGGGTCTTCTGACTTCTCCGCTCTCCGAGGGTCTTCTGACTTCTCCGCTCTCCGAGGGTCTTCTGACTTCTCCGCTCTACGGGGGTCTTCTTCTGACTTTGGGGGTCTTCTTTCATCTCCCGCTCTCCGGTGCCTTCTTCCTTCTGCCAGGCTCCTCCTCTGTCTTCTTGCAGCTCTTTTACTAGCGGGGCCCGGTCTTCTGTGTCCTCTTCTTCCCTCTTCTCTTCTTCCGATGTTGACTGGACACTCCCTCCGCTGTAATGCCGGGTGTGCGGTGCGCAACGATTTATATAGGCCTCTTATGATGTCACAGTCCCATCATGCTCCGGGTGGTGACAACATAATTACCCCGCCCCCTTATGTCGTCACCACCTGGAGCATGATAGGACTGTGACATCATAAGAGGCCTATATAAATCGTTGTGCACCGCACACCCGGCATTACAGCGGGAGGGAGCATCGAGTCAACATCGGAAGAAGAGAAGAGGGAAGAAGGCGACGAGGAAGACCGGAGCCCCCGCTAGTAAAAGAGCTTCAAAGAAGACAGAGGAGGAGCCGGCAGAAGGAAGAAGGCACCGGAGAGCGGGAGACGAACTGGGGAGCAGAAGAAGAGAGCAGAGAAGACGAAAGAAGACCCCTAAAGTCAGAAAAAGGCCCCCGGAGAACGAAGAAGGCGGGAGGGGCGGGATCTGGGGGCCCCCTTATTAAAGGTGGCTCCCAGATTCCACCCACCCTCCCCATGTTGAGGGCATGCAGCCCTGGTACGGCTCAGGGGGGGGGGGCGCGTTCGCTCGTCCCCACCCTCTTTCCTGACCGGCTGGGCTGGTGCTCGGATAAGGGTCTGGTATGGATTTTGGGGGGGACCCCAGGCCGTTTTTTTTCCTCGAAAGAATTGGCGTTGAGTTCCCCTTCATGTACAAGTCGCATTCCAAAGTTGGATCTATTAATACGGAATCCGACTAAAAGTAAAGCAGGAACTACTCTGAAGTGGTGCCGATATGAATGGTAATCATTGCAAATCATGAAGAATGACTTGTCATGCGAAATGGTGGTATAAGTGTGAAAGGGGCCTTAATGGCTGCTGTTGGGCTCTGATAGAGACCACCGATCATCGATCACTGATCCATTGTCTATACTGAGGGCCAAAACCAAAACCTTCCAACACTTCTCATCAATTTCCACTGGAAATATCCGGATCCAGACGGTTATGTGTGAAAACAAGTCCATGTCTGAGGCTCGGGGGGAGGGGGGGGGGAGATAACCGGTCTGATCCGGAATAAGATGGTGCAAGACCAGCAGAAGTCTGTTATCGAGGAAATTAGAAAGCATTCCGAAGTCCATCTCTTGACAGTTTTGTATGAAGAGCACAGGAGGGGATCATTCTCTGTTTTGGTCTCACAAAGGGGGGGGGGGAGAAATCCAAATACATCTGGAGTCAGTCGGCCTGGGGTCCCCCCCCATAATACTTACCAGACCCTTGTCCCTCTCTAGATGTGCAAAGCTGGTAGAGATTTCCCAAAAAGACTTGTAGAGAAAGGGGGTTCTACAAAGTATTGACTCCGGGGGGTGCCATACAAATGCCCCTCCCCCACACACTTTTCACAGATTTATTTGTATCATTTTCCTTCCACTTCACAATTATGTGACACTTTGTGTCTCTCACATAAAATCCCAATAAAATACATTCATGTTTTTGGTTGTAACATGAGAGAATGTGGGAGATTTCAAGGGGTATGAATACTTTTTTCCCACACAGAGCCACACAGTGCCACACAGAGTAACACAGAGTAACACAGAGCCACACAGAGCCACACAGAGCCACAAAGTGCCACACAGTGCCACACAGAGCCACACAGAGCCACACAGTGCCACACAGAGCCACACAGTGCCACACAGAGCCACACAGTGCCACACAGAGCCACACAGACCCACACAGACCCACACAGAGCCACACAGAGCCACACAGACCCACACAGAGTAACACAGAGTAACACAGAGTAACACAGAGCCAGACAGAGTCACACAGAGTCACACAGAGTCACACAGAGCCACACAGAGCCACACAGAGCCACACAGAGCCACACAGAGCCAGACAGAGTCACACAGAGCCAGACAGAGCCACACAGAGCCAGACAGAGTCACACAGTGCCACACAGAGCCACACAGAGCCACACAGAGTCACACAGAGCCACACAGAGTCACACAGAGCCACACAGAGCCACACAGAGCCACACAGAGCCACACAGAGCCACACAGTGCCACACAGACCCACACAGAGTAACACAGAGCCACACAGAGCCACACAGAGCCACACAGAACCAAACAGTGCCACACAGAGCCACACAGAGTCAGACAGAGTCAGACAGAGCCACACAGAGTAACACAGAGCCAGACAGAGTCACACAGTGCCACACAGACCCAAACAGAGTAACACAGAGCCACACAGAGCCACACAGAGCCACACAGAGCCACACAGTGCCACACAGAGCCACACAGAGCCACACAGAGCCACACAGAGCCACACAGAGCCACATAGTGCCACACAGAGCCACACAGAGTCACACAGAGCCACACAGAGTCACACAGTGCCACACAGAGCCACACAGAGCCACACAGTGCCACATAGTGCCACACTGAGCCACACAGACCCACATAGTGCCACACAGACCCACACAGACCCACATAGTGCCACACAGAGCCACACAGTGCCACACAGAGCCACATAGTGCCACACAGACCCACATAGTGCCACACAGAGCCACACAGTGCCACACAGAGCCACATAGTGCCACACAGACCCACATAGTGCCACACAGAGCCACACGGTGCCACACAGAGCCACATAGTGCCACACAGAGCCACACAGTGCCAGACAGAGCCACATAGTGCCACACAGAGCCACATAGTGCCACACAGAGCCACATAGTGCCACACAGAGCGACACATTGTGCCACACAGAACCACATAGTGCCACACAGAGCCACTGACAAAGCCAAGATAAAACCAAATATAACATTGAACATAAACATTGTATATCGGGAAGTATAATTTGTGTTTATTATTTGATTTCTGTTTTCTTTTTTTTCCAGTATATTCCGATGCCGGTTCTGTACGGCGTCTTTCTGTACATGGGTGTGGCTTCTCTCAATGGCATTCAGGTAAGTCTCCACATTGATAACAATACTCAGATGTTACTCTAGAATGAAGTGTCTCCTCTGAGCCCAGAGTGCCATGATTACCCATCCCCCTATAAGAGATGTCATTGATGACCCGGGCTCACAGAAAGCAGACTGTATCCTCCCTGATATGGATGTAAAGACTGAAGATGCAGAAAGATCCATACAGCTGCTGCATGTCTCCCATTGTGTCATCCTAAGACCCCTTTCACACTCAGGGCATTTGGCAGGCTCTATAGCGTTAAAAATAGCGCTTGCAATCCGCCCTTAAACTTCTGCTCTATTCACTCCAGTGTGAAAGACTGAGGGCTCCCACATGGGGGCGCTGCGCTGGCACGGCGTCTGAAAAAGTCCTGCCAGCAGCTTCTTTGGAGCGCATTAGCAGCGGTGAACCCACCAATGCTAATGCGCTCCTGCCCATTGAAATCAATGGTCAGCGCCGCGGTACCGCCTGCAATACGGCACATTGCGGGCTGTTTTAACCCTTTCTCGGCCGCTATAGGGGGTTAAAAGTCCCCCGCTAGAGGCGGAAATGTGCCACAAATCCAACGGTAAAGTATCGTTTTACTGCTATTTTACCGCCGACGCTATGGGCGGAAGTGTGAATTTAATTGTTCTCAGTCATCTGTGGGCCAATCCCACACCGTTCTCTCTCAGTTCATCCCCAAATATTGAAAGCAATCAATTACACCCCCATAGAGGGAATGAATGTCAAAGACAAATCATCATTACACTATGGAAGAAATTACACACAACAAGCTTAACACCTCTACAGAATACTCCAACCTTGGTCTTCATACTCCAACCTTGGTCTTCATACTCCAACCTTGGTCTTCATACTCCAACCTTGGTCTTCATACTCCAACCTTGGTCTTCATACTCCAACCTTGGTCTTCATACTCCAACCTTGGTCTTCATACTCCAACCTTGGTCTTCATACTCCAACCTTGGTCTTCATACTCCAACCTTGGTCTTCATACTCCAACCTTGGTCTTCATACTCCAACCTTGGTCTTCATACTCCAACCATGGTCTTCATACTCCAACCTTGGATCCGTATACTCCAACCTTGGTCTTCATACTCCAACCTTGGTCTTCATACTCCAACCTTGGTCTTCATACTCCAACCATGGTCTTCATACTCCAACCTTGGATCCGTATACTCCAACCTTGGTCTTCATACTCCAACCTTGGTCTTCATACTCCAACCTTGGTCTTCATACTCCAACCTTGGTCTTCATACTCCAACCTTGGATCCGTATACTCCAAACTTGGTCTTCGTACTCTAACATTGGGCCTTTATACTCTTACCTTGGCTTCTTACGTTCCAACTTTGAACTTTATATTCTAACCTTGGCCTTTGTACTCTAATGTTGAGTTCTTATGCTCTAACCCTGATATTTATACTCTAGTCTAACCTTTAGTCCTTATGCTCCAACCTTGGTCTTAATACTCTAACCCTGGGTCCGTATACTCCAAACTTGGTCTTTGTACTCTAACTTTGGGCCTTTATACTTTTACCTTGGTCCTTATACTTTAACTTTTGGTCTTTATATAGAAAAAAGGTGAATATAGAGCCTGCACTTGTAAGTCAATCAAATTAGCCAAGTAGCATTACCGTCCCTGGTAGAGAAATAGGTATATATTCCCAATTAAGGGATGGGGCGTGGGACTATACGAATGCACTTGGATATAATTAAAGAATAATACTGGTATTAGTAGCTCTGAGATCACAGATTAGATTGAATGTCACCATTGGTAGATTCTTATAATATTATATACAGTAGGTCCAACATGTTTCGCCCTCGGGCTTCCTCAGGGACGTGTGTGTATATAAATCTCAATCTATGAGTAAATAAATAGAAATGTAATGAGACATTGCAATATTTTAACAGTATGTAATTAATATCGCAAATGCATAAAAGCATAAGTACAATGAATATTCTGATTAAATAGAATATGTGTACCAGAGATAATTACAGATTGGAAAGAAAAACAGCCTGTATGATTCAGTCGCTATTTGCGACTCCACCTCGCAACAGTGTTGGAACAACCTGTGGCCAGTGAGACACGGTCATTTTTGAGGTAACTATACATCTTGTATGTTAATATGTTTGAAAAACGACAGACATCAAATAATTTATTTAATTTATTTTGTTTTTCCTTAAACTAATTTTTCTTTCCAATCTGTAATTATCTCTGGTACACATATTCTATTTAATCAGAATATTCATTGTACTTATGCTTTTATGCATTTGCGATATTAATTACATACTGTTAAAATATTGCAATGTCTCATTACATTTCTATTTATTTACTCATAGGGCCAGATTCATGAAAGGTTACGCTGGCGGATCGAGTGATCCGCCAGCGTAACAGTGGCTTTGAGCCGGCGTTTCTGTTTTCTGTAACCAGAAAACAAGAAACGCCGGGTTGAAGTTCCGATGCGAGCAGCGTAACTGAGTTTCGCCATCGCATCGTTACTTCAACTTAAAAATGGCGCCGGGGGCGTTCCCGCCGATTTCCGCTCAAAAAATATGTTAATGAGCGGAAATCGGCAATTCACGATCGAAATCCGGCGCGACGCAGTGACGTTACGACGTTTCCGGACGGGATACGCGGCGCATAGATATACCTACATGGGGCTGGAGTATCCTATGTTAGGTATAGGCGTCGTCATCGCGTCGGGAAAAAAAAAAAAAAACGTCGCTTGCGTAAAACGGTCATGAATGGGAATGTGACGTCATTGACGTTCATTCACAGATTTTGGAGCATGCGCACGGGGATGTTTTGACACTCGACGCATGCGCAGTACGTCGGCGGCGGGATCGCGCGTAGTTAGCATACTACACGCCCCGTACCCGCGACATTTGAATTCCGCCGGCTCATTTGCGATGCGCTGCCGCAACTTTAGGAGCAAGTGCTTCGTGAATGACAGCACTTGCTCCTAAAAATTCGGCAGCGCAACGCAAATCAGAAGCGTTACTCCAGAGCAAAGATGCTCTGGAATACGTGAATCTGGCCCATAGATTGAGATTTATATACACACACGTCCCTGAGGAAGCCTGAGGGCGAAACATGTTGGACCTACTGTATATAATATTGAAAGAATCTACCAATGGTGACATTCAATCTATTATATGACCATGCTTTTTAACCTTTTGTATGTACTTAATAATATGTAATATTAAAATGTATATTTTTATATATAAATTGTTTTGGTCTGTTCGTTGGTTCCTGTGATCTCAGAGCTACTAATACCAGTATTATTCTTTAATTATATCCAAGTGCATTCGTATAGTCCCACGCCCCGTCCCTTAATTGGGAATATATACCTATTTGGGGCCAGATTCTCAGAGGCGTTACGACGGAGTATCTCAGATACCCCGTCGTATCGCCTTTTTTTTGTCTCGTATCTATGCGCGTGTTGCTTAGCATCACTTTGGCATAGATACGCTTCTACATCCGACATGTGTAATACCATTACACTTTCGGATCGTAGGTGTAATGACAACTCCGGCCACTAGGTGGCCTTTACGTTGTTTTCGCATTTGCATATGCAAATGAGGTAGTACGCCGATTCTCGATCGCTTTTACGCCGCCCCGTCGTCGCGTACGTCGTTTTTGTTCGCGTAAGGTTACCCCAGCTTCTATGTGGAGTAACCTTACGAAGTTCCGTCGGATGCAATGTTAAGTATGGCGTCGGGTCAGGGTCGGCTTTTTCCGTCGCTTATGTCATTTTACTAACTCGTTCGCGAATAGGGAGTTGCGTAAATGACGCTCACGTCGTTTTGACGTCGGTTTCAAAGACGCTTTCCGACGTGAGCTGGAGCATGCGCACTGGGCTTTTTCCCCGGCCGGTGCATGCGCAGTTCATTCGACGCGGGGGCGCGCTTAATTTAAATACAAACCGCCCCATTTGAATTGCGCGGGTTTACGCTGCGCGATTTACGCGACGCAGGCGAAACCTACGGAGCAAGTGCTTAGAGAATAAAGCACTTGCTCTAGTACGATGCGGCGGCGTAGTGTAACTGGCTTACGCTACGCCGCTGGAATTCTTAGAGAATCTGGCCCTTGGTCTTTATAGTCTAACCTTGGGTCTTTGTGATAAATTTATATCATTTGCTATTTGTACTCAATAAAAAAAATTATTTAAAAATAAAAATATTCTGTCAAAAAAGAAAAAGGGAAATAATGTAAAGTGCTGTTGTATCTGTTCCTAGTTCTGGGATCGCTGCAAACTTTTCCTAATGCCGGCAAAGCACCAGCCTGACTATGCCTATCTCCGGCACGTCCCTCTGCGCCGCATCCATTTGTTCACCGTTGTTCAAATCGTCTGCCTGGCAGTTCTCTGGATACTCAAGTCTACTGTTGCCGCCATCATTTTCCCTGTCATGGTAAGAAGAACATTTATATATTATTATTATATTATAAACAGATTGTGATCCACTCATCTCCGGATTCCTTGTAATAAAATATAATGAGGAAAATAACAATTGTGGTCACTAAAAAGCTTATCGGTAATTTTATGACCACAATTCTGGAAAATTCAGATTTTGTCACTCTTATGCCGCGCACAGACGATCGGAAATTCCGACAAGAAAAACTTGGATTTTTGTCCGACGGAATTTTGGCTCAAACTTGTGTTGCGCACACACGGGTCACACACAATTCCGACCGTCAAGAACGCAGTGACGTACAACACTACAACGAGCCGAGAAAAATGAAGTGCAATGATTCCGAGCGTTCGTTGAATTGATTCCGAGCATGCGTGGTTTTTTTGCACGTCGGAGTTGCATACAGACGGTCGGAATTTCTGACAAGTATTTTTCCTGTCAGAAAATATGAGAACCGGCTCTTAATTTTTTTCTGTCTGAATTTCCAACATAAAAAGTCCGATGGAGCCGACACACGGTTGGAATTCCCGACCAAAAGCTCACATCAGACTTTTCTTGTCGGAAATTCTGACCGCGTGTACGCGGCATTAAGATCTTTTTTCACCTATCTTGAATTTTTTTATGGAAATGAATTAAAGAAGAACTCCAGGCAGATATAAAAGACAAGTAAATGTGAAGTCACTGCGCTGGTCCTAGAATGCGGAACAACTGCTACTCAAAGAAGAAGAAGTGTCTTTAACCCCTTCCTGCCCAGTGAATTGCAGATCGACGTCCGGGAAGTGGTTCTGAAATCCTGACTGGACGTCTATTGATGCCCTGCAGGATTTCATGCCGTGCGTGCCCGTGGGTTCGCGCAGCGCGGCGATCGGTGATGTGGGGTGTCAGTCTGCATCTCCGATCTCGGTAACGAGTCTCCGGCGGAGGCTCTTTACTACGTGGTCAGCCGTGTCCAATCATGTGTCCAATCATGTGTCCAATCATGTGTCCAATCACGGCTGATCACGATGTAAACAGGAAGAGCCGTCTGACAGACACAAGTAGAGGAGAGCCGATCGGCAGCTCTCCTGACAGGGGGGGTTCGGGCTGATTGTTTATCAGCGCAGCCCACCCTCGGATGCCCACACTGGACCACCAGGGAAGGGCAAAAAAAAGGGGCAATAAAAAGTCAGTAAAGAAAAAAGATGCCACTCAGTGTCCACAAATGGGCACTGACTGGCAACATTGATCCATCAGTGCCACCCCTCAGTGCCAAATCATGCCCAGTGCCCACCTATCAGTGCCCATCTGTGCCACCCATAAGTGCCGCCCATGAGTGCCCATTTGTGCCGCCTATGAGTGTCCAGTGCCGTCTAAGAGTGCCCATCAGTGCCACCCATGAGTGCCCATCAGTGCTGCCTATGAGTGCCCATCAGTGCCGCATACCAGCGCCGCCTATCAGTGCCACCTTATCGGTGCCCATCAGTACTACCTTATCAGTGTCCATCAGTGCCACCTCATCGGTGCCCATCAGTGCCGCCATATCAGTGTCCATAATTGAAAGAGAAAACTTACTTATTTACAAAAAAATTAACAGAAAAAAATAAAAACGTATTTACTTTTTCAAAATTTTCAGGCTTTTATTAGTTGTTTTTACGCAAAAAACAAAAACCGCAGAGGTGATCAAATACCACTAAAAGAAATCTCTATTTGTGGAAAAAAAAAGGACACCAATTTTGTTTGGGTGCAGTGCAGCATGACCGCGCAATTGTCATTCAAAGTGCGACAGCGCTGAAAGCTGAAAATTGGCTTGGGCGGGAAGGGGGCGTAAGTGCCCCCCGGTATGGAAGGGGTTAAAAAAAAAAATACAAACGTTGCGCTATTTCCTTTTATAAATCCCGTCACTACAAAATTGTGTTACAAAGGAAATGTGAATTCATTATATTAAAGTGATTGGAAACCAAGAGAGAAGAAGGTAAAGTGATCGACGCTTCGAAGACCAGCAAGGAAAAAGTTCCAAAGAAAACTCTAATGCCGCGTCCCGGATTCACGTAGGAGATACGCCGACGTAAAATGTGCGCCGTCGTATCTCTGCGCCGATTCCCAAAGCTAGATACGCCGAAAAATAGGGCTTCAGCCGCCCGGCATAAGTTGCCTACGCCGGCGTATCGTGGGCGCATATTTACGCTGGACGCATTCGGCGTTCCCATTTGAAATATCCAAGTGAGTAAGATACGCCGATTCACGAACGTACTTGCGCCCGACGTATGTTTCAAGCGATTTGCGTAAGGGTTACGTCTGGCGTAAAGTTATTCCTCATGGGGTCACGCTTCATTATAATGTATCACGCCCACTTCCAGACCACTTCCGCTTACGCCGACAACTCTACGCTACGCCGGCGCAACGTTGAGCGCATATTCTTTGTGAATAGCCTGCTTGCCTCTCAACGTTGCGCCGGCGTAGCGTAAAGAAGATACGCTATGGCGGCATAAAGATGCGCCCAGGTATGTGAATCCGGGCCTAATGCCGCGTACACACGATCATTTTTTGTGATGATAAAAAATGACGTTTTCAAAAACGTCATTTAAAATCACCGAGTGTGGGGCAAAACGTCGTTTTATGTCTTCAAAAAAACGACCAAAAAAAAAAATTCGAACATGCTTGAATTTTTTGTGTCGTTTTTCAAAACGTCATTTTTTGTGTCATAAAAAGTGATGGTGTGTGGGCAAAACGATGTTGAAAACGACATTTTTAAACCCGCGCATGCTCAGAGGCAAGTTATGAGACGGAGCTTCAATGGAACAGAGTGACGTGGAACGTGGTGTACGTCACTGCGCTTCGCTAGAGCATTTTGGAAAAACGATGGTGTGTACGGAACGTCGTTTTGGAAAATGAAGTTTGAAAAACGTCGTTTTGTTTCATCACAAAAAATGATCGTGTGTACGCAGCATTAGTTTTTAAAAACGTCATTTAAAATGATGGGGCCAGATCCACATACCTGCCCCGCCGGCGCGGCGTGTCCCATTTACTTTATGCCGCTGTAAGTTACATCGTTGTATCCTTATCCACAAAGAAATGCTGCTGTAACTTACGGCGGCGTAGCGTAAATGGGCCGGCGTACGCGGGTGTAATTCAAATTTACTAGTGAGGGGCGTGTTTTATTATAATTATGAATGACCTGACACAAACAATGCTTTTTTTTAACTGCGCATGCGCCGGCCGTGGACGTATCCCAGTGCGCATGCGCAAAATCACGTCGCAAAACATCAATGAAAACGACGTGAACGTAACTTACGCAAATCCCTATTCGCGAACAGTTTACGCAAATGACGTGAACAACGGAAAAATCGACGCTGTCCCGTCGTCCATACTTAACATTACGTACGCCTCTATACAGCAGGGGTAACTTTACGCCGGACCTACTCTTACGCAAACAACGTAAAAGGAATGCGCCGGCCGCTTGTACGTTCGTGAATTGCCGTAAATCGCTAATTTGCATATTCAAAGCGGTAAAAAGACCGAAGCGCCCCTAGCATCCAGCATAAGTATGCAACTAAGATACGACGGTGTAATAACGTTATGCCAGTTGTATCTTAGCGTAATTTCGGCGTATCTTGTTTTGTGGATACAAAACAAAGATACGCCGGTGGGAATTTGAAATTGGAAATTGGAGATACACCGCCGTAATCTGAAGATACACCGCCGTAATTCTTTGTGGATCTGGCCCATGGTGTGTGGGCTTCACATCATTTTTCATCTTCTAAAAAACGACAAAAAAATATTTCGAGCATGCTGCATTTTTTCATGTCGTTGATGGCGTGTGGGCGACGTCGTTTCTAATGATGAAGTGATCATGTGTACGCGGCATTCGTTTTTAAAAACGTCATTTTTCATCGTTTTTCATCTTCTAATAAACAACATAAAAGAATTCGAGCATGCTGCATTTTTTCATGTCGTTGATAACGTGTGGGCGACGTTCATGCCGAAAAGTGATCGTGTGCACGCGGCATAAGGATCCCAAGTTTCCAAAATATAACAATTTACTAATGAATAAAATAAAAGACAAAATCGATACAAAAGACTTTGTGTGACACTGCTTCTCCAGACACACAAAGTTTGTATCCAAAACACGGAAAAATTAGTGCAAAATATCAATGAGAGTTCATCATCATCATCATCCGTGTCCTTCATGTGGATCTCGTGTGCTGATAAAACATATTAAAGCCGAGTTCCAACAAAAAAATATATATATCAAAAGTCGGCAGCGACAAATACTGTGATTTTTATTTTTTTTTACCAATAATAGGTAGAAGAATACGTATCGGACTAATCTGAGGAAAAAATGTTTTTTTATATATTTTTGGGGATATTTATTATAGCAAAATGTAAAAAATATAGAATTTTTTTCAAAATTGGCGAATTGGCGCTCTATTTTTGTTTACAGCGCAAAAAATAAAAACCGCCGAGGTGATCAAATACCACCAAAAGAAATCTCTATTTGTGGGGAATAAAGGACGTCAGTTTTGTTTGGGAGCCGCGTCGCACGACCGCGCAATTGTGAATTAAAGCGACGCAGCGCCGAATCGTTTAAAATGCTCTGGTCAGGAAGGGGGAAAGTTCTTCCGGGGTGAAGGGGTTAATAAGTTTTCTCAGCACACGAGATCCACATGAAGGACACGGATGATGATGATGATGATGATGAACTCTCATTGATATTTTGTACTAATTATTTCATGTTTTGGATACAAACTTTGTCTGTTTGGAGAAGCAGCGTCACACAAATTCTTTTGTATACATTTTTTATTCTTTATTATTATATTGTTATATTTTGGACGCTTCGGATCCTTCGAATTTTCTTTGGAATTTTTTCCCTGCTGGTTTTTAACCCGTCGATCACTTTACTTACTGAATCGTATCTTTTATTGGGCGCGTTATGAACATTGCCGCATTTCAGATACACAATTGTCCATGTGACAGAAACAATGTCATCCTAACACTGTGCTGACTGCGCTGTAACCGAATGACAGCGACAGCGTGGACGGCTAGTTCTGGGAGGTCGCCATTGGACGGCGTCCCGTGATCACGCCTGCTGCTCGGTGTGGGTGGCGCTCTCTGTGATCACAAATTAAGGTAAAGCGCCACTCAGCAGCTCTTTACCATGTGATCAGCCGTGTCCAATCACATCTAATCACAGGATGTAAATAGAAGCCGGTTATCGGCGCTCCTTTCCTCACACTGACAGCATTGGGGGAGGGGAGGAGAGCCGATAACCGATTCTGTTTAAGGGACTTCTACACTGATAATCGGCACCAATCAGTGAAGGAGAAATATTACCTGTTTACCAAACTAAAAAATTACCCCTCCCATCCCCCAGTGGTGATTAAATACCACCAAAAGAAATCTCTATTTGCTTGAAAAAAATTATAGAAATGTCATATGTGTACAATGTTACATGACTGAGTAATTGTCATTCAAAGTGTGACAGCGCTGAAAGCTGAAATATGGCCTGGGCAGGAAGGGGTAGAAGTGCCCTGTATTGGGGGGGGGGAGGGCAGAAAGGGGTAGAAGTGCCCAGTATTGGGGGGGGGGGCAGGAAGGGGTAGAAGTGCCTCTTATTAGTGGGAAGTGCAGGAAGAGAGTAGAAGTGCCCAGTATTGGGGGGGCAGGAAGGGGTAGAAGTGCCCGGTATTGGGGGGGCATCAAGGGTAGAAGTGCCTCTTATTGGAGGGAAGGGCAGGAAGAGAGTAGAAGTGCCCAGTATTGGGGGGGAGGGCAGGAAGGGGTAGAAGTGCCCAGTATTGGGGGGGAGGGCAGGAAGGCCCAGTATTGGGGGGGGGCAGGAAGGGGTAGAAGTGCCCTGTATTGGGGGGGGGAAGGCAGGAAGGGGTAGAAGTGCCTCTTATTAGTGGAAGGGCAGGAAGAGAGTAGAAGTGCAAAGTATTGGGGGGGGCAGGAAGGGGTAGAAGTGCCCGGTATTGGGGGCAGGAAGGGGTAGAAGTGCCTCTTATTGGAGGGAAGGGCAGGAAGAGAGTAGAAGTGCCCAGTATTGGGGGGAGGGCAGGAAGGGGTAGAAGTGCCTAGTATTGGGGGGGCAGGAAGGGGTAGAAGTGCCCGGTATTGGGTGGGGGCAGGAAGAGAGTAGAAGTGCCCAGTATTGGGGGGGAGGGCAGGAAGGGGTAGAAGTGCCCAGTATTGGGGGCAGGAAGGGGTAGAAGTGCCCGGTATTGGGGGGGAGGGCAGGAAGGGGGGCAGGAAGGGGGTAGAAGTACCTGGTATTGGTGGGGGGAAGGCAGGAAGGGTAGAAGTGCCTCTTATTAGTGGGAAGGGCAGGAAGAGAGTAGAAGTGCCCAGTATTGGGGGGGGCAGGAAGGGGTAGAAGTGCCCGGTATTGGGGGGGCAGGAAGGGGTAGAAGTGCCTCTTATTGGAGGGAAGGGCAAGAAGAGAGTAGAAGTGCCCAGTATTGGGGGGAGGGCAGGAAGGGGTAGAAGTGCCTAGTATTGGGGGGGCAGGAAGGGTAGAAGTGCCCGGTATTGGGTGGGGGGCAGGAAGAGAGTAGAAGTGCCCAGTATTGGGGGGGAGGGCAGGAAGGGGAAGAAGTGCCCAGTATTGGGGGGGCAGGAAGGGGTAGAAGTGCCCGGTATTGGGGGGGAGGGCAGGAAGGGGGGCAGGAAGGGGGTAGAAGTACCTGGTATTGGGTGGGGGGCAGGAAGGGGGTAGAAGTGCAAACCTGGCCAATATTCTGCCTTGCTTCATAGAGGAGATCTGAGGATGTCCGGCTCTGCACACCAACCAGAAAAAGTCATATACTGTATATAAATATAATTAGGATCTGTGGTGCACTTTGCTCCTTAAATGTCAATTCTGAGAGGGATCCCATGATTCCTTTGGGAACTTCTCCTCCTGCCCCATGTCCCCCAGTCTACATCGGTGGTGCAGGTTAGGCTTAGACATGTGTAGGTCGGTCCGGTGATATACCTTCTAGTAGGACAGGAAGGGGATCTCCTAGTGAGGTGGACCTAAAGCAGAATGAACAGATATAGTGGGCTGACCATCTTCTGAACCCCCCTAGATCTGGAGAGTTCCGACATTGGGTAATAGAGAAGAAGGTTGGTGGTCTTGGACATTGGGTAATAGAAAAGAAGGTTGGTGGTCTTGGGCATTGGGTAATAAAGAAGGTTGATGGTCTTGGGCATTGGGTAATAAAGAAGGTTGATGGTCTTGGGCATTGGGTAATAAAGAAGGTTGGTGGTCTTGGACATTGGGTAATAGAGAAGAAGTTTGGTGGTCTTGGGCATTGGGTAATAGAGAAGAAGGTTGGTGGTCTTGGGCATTGGGTAATAGAGAAGGAGGTTGGTGGTCTTGGGCATTGGGTAATAGAGAAGAAGTTTGGTGGTCTTGGGCATTGGGTAATAGAGAAGAAGGTTGGTGGTCTTGGGCATTGGGTAATAGAGAAGAAGGTTGGTGGTCTTGGGCATTGGGTATTAGAGAAGAAGGTTGGTGGTCTTGGACATTGGGTAATAGAGAAGAAGGTTGGTGGTCTTGGGCATTGGGTAATAAAGAAGGTTGGTGGTCTTGGGCATTGGGTAATAGAGAAGGTTGGTGGTCTTGGGCATTGGGTAATAGAGAAGAAGGTTGGTGGTCTTGGACATTGGGTAATAGAGAAGAAGTTTGGTGGTCTTGGGCATTGGGTAATAGAGAAGAAGGTTGGTGGTCTTGGGCATTGGGTAATAGAGAAGAAGGTTGGTGGTCTTGGGCATTGGGTATTAGAGAAGAAGGTTGGTGGTCTTGGACATTGGGTAATAGAGAAGAAGGTTGGTGGTCTTGGGCATTGGGTAATAAAGAAGGTTGGTGGTCTTGGGCATTGGGTAATAGAGAAGGTTGGTGGTCTTGGGCATTGGGTAATAGAGAAGAAGGTTGGTGGTCTTGGACATTGGGTAATAGAGAAGAAGTTTGGTGGTCTTGGGCATTGGGTAATAGAGAAGAAGGTTGGTGGTCTTGTTGGGGGAAAACAATAGGGAAGATGTTGGACGTGTTCTCTGCTCACCACCTTGACGTGTTTCGGCAGATCCTTGGCCTGATAATAGTGAGGAAGATGCTGGATTGGGTGTTCAGCCAACACGACCTCGCCTGGTTGGATGACATTTTACCAGAAAAAGACAAAAAGAAACAAGAAGACAAGAAGAAGAAGAAAGGGAAAGATGAGGGGGATAGTGATGAGGTAAGATGGTGACAATGGTGATGTCATAGTGGTGGGGAGGAGTTCATCTTGGTTTCAGAGGGGAATCCTCCCCTCTCTCTGTACAACGGATCTACGGCCAACCAAAGACAGGAAATGGAATGAAAACAATGGGGGGGGTAAATAGACGGGGAAATCTGTGAGGGCGGCTCCTCCGGGGTTCAGTGAATGTTGATGGACACAAATGGCCGCACTATTAATCAGAGCCTTTTCTCCCATTGCAGGACCGAGCCGGCCACCCCGGAGCCGAGCGTTCCGACTCTTCTCCCAACGGGTCAGACGTGGACCGCAGGTTTGTGGAAAGCAGAAACATCACATGGAATTTGGGGGTTCCGTATAGATGGGGGAGGGGGAAGTCTCAGGAACAGGAGCCCCCTGAGAACTTTGTTCACTTCAGTGACCCCAAAATAACATCAGGAACATGACTATAGAGGTTCCCTCAGATAGGATGGGAGAGCGACACCCCTATAGAACTGTCACCCCTGTAGTAGTATTAAAATACAAATTGGACCCCCATTTGTAGCCAGTCCCTTCTGGTAAGATACCCCCTGTAAGATTGGTGCTGGTCATACTGTACCCCAAAATCTCCCCTTACTTTCCTGTAAGCCCCCTGTACCTTCAATTCCCACACCCCAAACTTCCCAGTAACCCACGATGCCCACTCTCCCTCCATGTAACCCCAACCCTTCCACTTACCCCAACTCTTCCACTCTCCCTCCATGTAACCCCAACCCTCCCACTAACCCCAACCCTTCCACTCTCCCTCCCTATATCCAAAACCTTCCACTTACCCTGCCTGTAAGCCCAACCCTTCCACTTACCCCAACCCTTCACTAACCCTCCCTATATCCCCAACCCTCCCACTAACCCCAACCCTTCCACTCACCATCCCTGTAACCCCAACCCTTCCACTCTGCCTCCCTATATCCCAAACCTTCCACTTACCCCAACCCTTCCACTTACCCCAACCCTTCCACTCTCTCTCCATGTAACCCCAACCCTCCCACTAACCCCAACCCTTCCACTCTCCCTCCCTATATCCAAAACCTTCCACTTACCCTGCCTGTAAGCCCAACCCTTCCACTTACCCCAACCCTTTACTAACCCTCCCTATATCCCCAACCCTCCCACTAACCCCAACCCTTCCACTCTGCCTCCCTATATCCCAAACCTTCCACTTACCCCAACCCTTCCACTAACCCTCCCTGTAAACCCAACCCTCCCACTTACCCCAACCCTTCACTAACCCTCCCTATATCCCCAAACCTCCCACTGACCCCAACCCTTCCACTAACTTTCTGCGTAACCCCAACTCTCACACTTACCCTCCCTATAACCCCACACCTTCCACTGACCCTCCCTTAAGCCCCAAACCTTCCACTCACCCTACCTATATCCCCAACCATTTCACTTACCCTCCTTATATCCTTAACCCTTTCACGTACCCTCTCTGTAACCCCAACTCTTCCACTTTCCCTCCCTATAGACCCAACCCTCCCACTTACACTTCCTATAGCCCCAACCCTTCCACTTATCCTCCCTATAGCCCCAACCCTCCCACTTACCCTCCCTATAGCCTCAACCCTCCCACTTACCCTCCCTGTAACCAAAACCCTCCCACTAACCCTCCCACTAACCCAAACCCTCCCACTTACCCTCCCACTAACCCCAACCCTCCCACTTACCCTCCCTGTAACCCCAACCATCACATTACCCCCCCCCCCCCCCCCGTAACTCCAAAGCTCTCAATAACCCAACCTGACATGTCAACCCTCACATTAACCCTCCACATAACTCCAACCTTCACACTAACCCCCAGTAACCCCAACCTTCCCAATAACCCCAACCCCCATGCTACCCATCCTACTATCACCAATTCTCACACGAACCCTTCTTGTAACCCCAACCCTCCCACTAACTATCCCAATAACCCCAAACAGTCAACATGCCAGAGAACACAACCCTCCTTGTAACTCTTAATCTCACATTTATCTTCCCTGTACCCCCAACCTTCCCACTAATTATCCTTATAACCCTCCCACTAATTATCCTTATACCCCTCTCACTAATTATCCTTATAACCCTCTCACTAATTATCCTCATAACCCTCCCACTAATTATCCTTATACCCCTCTCACTAATTATCCTTATACCCCTCTCACTAATTATCCTTATAACCCTCTCACTAATTATCCTTATAGCCCTCCCACTAATTATCCTTATATCCCTCCCACTAATTATCCTTATAGCCCTCCCACTAATTATCCTTATAACCCTCCCACTAATTATTCTTATAGCCCTCCCACTAATTATCCTTATAGCCATCTGTAACGGTCACCCCTGCTTACGACCTTCCATCCAACCTCAAGCTCTGCACTTGCTTTCAAAGATATGACAATTTATTGGTATTTTCTCAGCTTCTTATACAGTCTCAAGCATAATGCAGTTAATCACAGGACAATGCAATCTCCACCCCCCTATTCACTCACTGAGGATAATTCTTTAATTGGTAGCTAGACATGACGGCACCGTATCATCAATAGGGTTCAATTAACCTTGAATAGTAACACAGACATCTAGTTGAATAAGTTATCTAGACAGCTTTATCACACAATGGCAGAGTCTTGTGAGAGTGGGTGAAATCCACACCTTCAACGGAATGTCTTTACAGTGAATAGCCAACACCTTAAGATATTTCAATAGCATATTATACAAAGGTATGACTCACTGTCTGGCTGACCTGGTCATGTCATCATGAACTCCTTGTGATATCTCAGTCCTGCAATATGAATTATTATTAATGTCCCATCTCATGTAATATATGAATTATGATTCTTTGTCACCCTATGGCCCTAGTGGACATAAGGTGACCCTAGACATAGGAATATCTCAGTCTGTCACGGTTCATTCCGTTACACCCTCCCACTAATTATCCTTGTAACCATCTCACTAATTATCCTTATACACCTCCCACTAATTATCCTTATAACCCTCCCACTAATTATCCTCATAACCCTCCCACTAATTATCCTTATAACCCTCCCACTAAGTATCCTTATAACCATCCCACTAAGTATCCTTGTAACCCTCCCACTAATTATCCTTGTAAACCTCCCACTAATTATCCTTGTAACCCTCCCACTAATTATCCTTGTAACCCTCCTACTAATTATCCTTGTAACCCTCCCACTAATTATCCTTGTAACCCTCCCACTAATTATCCTTATAAGCCTCCCACTAATTATTTTTAGAACCCTCCCACTAAGTATCCTTATAACCCTCCTACTAATTATCCTTATAACCCTCCCACCAATTATCCTTATAACCCTCCCACTAAGTATCCTTATAACCCTCCCACTAAGTATACTTATAACCCTCCCACTAAGTATACTTATAACCCTCCCACTAAGTATCCTTATAACCCTCCCACTAATTATCCTCATAGCCCTCTCACTAATTATCCTTATAACCCTCCCACCAATTATCCTTATAACCCTCCCACTAATTATCCTTATAACCCTCCCCCTAAGTATCCTTATAACCCTCCCACTAATTATCCTTATAGCCCTCCCACTAATTATCCTTATAGCCCTCCCACTAATTATCCTTATAGCCCTCCCACTAATTATCCTTGTAACCCTCCCACTAATTATCCTTATAGCCCTCCCACTAATTATCCTTGTAACCCTCCCACTAATTATCCTTTTAGCCCTCCCACTAATTATCCTTATAACCCTCCCACGAATTATCCTTATAACCCTCCCACTAATTATCCTTATAACCCTCCCACTAATTATTTTTAGAACCCTCCCACTAAGTATACCTATAAACCTCCCACTAATTATCCTTATAACCCTCCCACTAATTATCCTTGTAACCCTCCCACTAATTATCCTTGTAGCCCTCCCACTAATTATCCTTGTAACCCTCCCACTAATTATCCTTGTAACCCTCCCACTAAGTATCCTTGTAACCCTCCCACTAATTATCCCTATAACCCTCCCATTAATTATTCTTATAACCCTCCCACTAATTATCCTTATAACCCTCCCACTAATTATCCTTATAACCCTCCCACTAATTATCCTTGTAACCCTCCCACTAATTATCCTTGTAAACCTCCCACTAATTATCCTTGTAACCCTCCCACTAATTATCCGTGTAACCCTCCCACTAATTATGCTTGTAACCCTCCCACTTATTATCCTTGTAACCCTCCCACAAAGTATCCTTATAACCCTCCCACTAAGTATCCTTATAACCCTCCCACTAAGTATCCTTATAACCCTCCCACTAAGTATCCTTATAACCCTCCCACTAAGTATCCTTATAACCCTCCCACTAATTATCCTTATAGCCCTCCCACTAAGTATCCTTATAACCCTCCCACTAAGTATCCTTATAACCCTCCCACTAATTTTCCTTATAACCCTCCCACTAATTATCCTTATAACCCTCCCCCTAAGTATCCTTATAACCCTCCCACTAATTATCCTTATAACCCTCCCACTAATTATCCTTATAGCCCTCCCACTAATTATCCCTATAAGCCTCCCACTAATTATTTTTAGAACCCTCCCACTAAGTATCCTTATAACCCTCCTACTAATTATCCTTATAACCCTCCCACTAATTATTCTTATAACCCTCCCACTAATTATCCTTATAACCCTCCCACTAATTATCCTTATAACCCTCCCACTAATTATCCTTATAACCCTCCCACTAATTTTCCTTATAACCCTCCCACTAATTATCCTTATAAGTATCCTTATAACCCTCCCACTAATTATCCTTATAACTAATTATCCCCCTCCCACTAATTATTTTTAGTATCCTTATAACCCTCCTACTAATTATCCTTATAACCCTCCCACTAATTATTCTTATAACCCTCCCACTAATTATCCTTATAACCCTCCCACTAATTATCCTTATAACCCTCCCACTAAACCCTCCCACTAATTATCCTTGTAACCCTCCCACTATTTATCCTTATAACCCTCCCACTATGTATCCTAATAGCCCTCCCACTAATTATCCTTATAACCCTCCCACTAAGTATCCTTATAACCCTCCCACTTATTATCCTTGTAACCCTCCCACTAATTATCCTTGTAACCCTCCCACTAATTATCCTTATAACCCTCCCACTAAGTATCCTTATAACCCTCCCACTTATTATCCTTATAACCCTCCCACTAATTATCCTTGTAACCCTCCCACTAATTATCCTTATAACCCTCCCACTAAGTATCCTTATAACCCTCCCACTAATTATCCTTATAACCCTCCCACTACGTATCCTTATAACCCTCCCACTAATTATCCTTATAACCCTCCCACTAATTATTTTTAGAACCCTCCCACTAATTATCCTTGTAACCCTCCCACTATTTATCCTTATAACCCTCCCACTATGTATCCTAATAGCCCTCCCACTACGTATCCTTATAGCCCTCCCACTAATTATCCTTATAACCCTCCCACTAAGTATCCTTATAACCCTCCCCCTAAGTATCCTTATAACCCTCCCACTAATTATCCTTATAACCCTCCCCCTAAGTATCCTTATAACCCTCCCACTAATTATCCTTATAACCCTCCCACTAATTATCCTTATAACCCTCCCACTAATTATCCTTATAACGCTCCCACTAATTATCCTTATAACCCTCCCACTAATTATCCTTATAGCCCTCCCACTAATTATCCTTATAACCCTCCCACTAATTATCCTTATAACCCTCCCACTAAGTATCCTTATAACCCTCCCACTAATTATCCTTATAACCCTCCCACTTATTATCCTTGTAACCCTCCCACTAATTATCCTTATAACCCTCCCACTAAGTATCCTTATAACCCTCCCAATAATTATCCTTATAGCCCTCCCACTTATTATCCTTGTAACCCTCCCACTAATTATCCTTATAACCCTCCCACTAATTATCCTTATAACCCTCCCACTAATTATCCTTATAACCCTCCCACTAATTATCCTTATAACCCTCCCACTAATTATCGTTGTAACCCTCCCACTAAGTATCCTTATAACCCTCCCACTAAGTATCCTTATAACCCTCCCACTTATTATCCTTGTAACCCTCCCACTAATTATCCTTATAACCCTCCCATTAATTATCCTTATAACCCTCCCACTAATTATCCTTATAACCCTCCCACTAATTATCCTTATAACGCTCCCACTAATTATCCTTATAACCCTCCCACTAATTATCCTTATAGCCCTCCCACTAATTATCCTTATAACCCTCCCACTAATTATCCTTATAACCCTCCCACTAAGTATCCTTATAACCCTCCCACTAATTATCCTTATAACCCTCCCACTTATTATCCTTGTAACCCTCCCACTAATTATCCTTATAACCCTCCCACTAAGTATCCTTATAACCCTCCCAATAATTATCCTTATAGCCCTCCCACTTATTATCCTTGTAACCCTCCCACTAATTATCCTTATAACCCTCCCACTAATTATCCTTATAACCCTCCCACTAATTATCCTTATAACCCTCCCACTAATTATCGTTGTAACCCTCCCACTAAGTATCCTTATAACCCTCCCACTAAGTATCCTTATAACCCTCCCACTTATTATCCTTGTAACCCTCCCACTAATTATCCTTATAACCCTCCCACTAATTATCCTTATAACCCTCCCACTAATTATCCTTATAACCCTCCCCCTAAGTATCCTTATAACCCTCCCACTAAGTATACTTATAACCCTCCCACTAAGTATCCTTATAACCCTCCCACTAATTATCCTTATAACCCTCCCACTTATTATCCTTATAGCCCTCCCACTAATTATCCTTATAACCCTCCCACTAAGTATCCTTATAACCCTCCCACTAATTATCCTTATAACCCTCCCACTTATTATCCTTATAGCCCTCCCACTAATTATCCTTATAACCCTCCCACTAAGTATCCTTATAACCCTCCCACTAAGTATCCTTATAACCCTCCCCCTAACCTTCCCTGTAGCCCCAACCTTCTCACCAACCACCCCTGTGATCCCAATGATGAGAAATGATTGAAGATCTGTGACTGACCAATGATAATTGAGTTTCTCTCTGTCTTTGATATTCCAGCATTACTCTACACCTGAAGATCTCCTGTCCCCCCTCTCCTGCGATTGGTTACCCCAGGAACCCCCTCAATGCCGTCCCCCAAGTGAAGATAGAGATGGACTCTGAATATTCGGACTCTGACATAGACAAGAACCCCCGAGACCGGGGCAGCGAGACGACTTTATAGCATTGGCTTTACCGAGCCGAGAGTCACACCTGACCGGCAGGATGGTCTATTGTAACCTGGATCTGGTGTTAGAAAATGGACCGTTCCTGTGTGTGACCCCAGAAAGGAACACCTACCCGGCAATGGAACATCTACTATGGACTTCCCAACTCAGAGTGAAATGAGCTCATTATGCCGAAACACGGAACTTCTCTAATAATATCACCATGACGACAAGTGGCACAAAGTTGGGTGCATTGTAAAGATGCATTCAAGGAACCGATTCTCTTCTAATCATGACTTTCTACAACCATCACCATGATTCCAGGGTGGGGGAAGCCCATCGCCTGACCAACACTTCTGTCTTCTACTCCATACATTGGAGTCACCTACCTTCCCAGCCAATGGAGGGAATGGCTGACTATCAGGAAAAGGAGAAAGGTGTCTCCATAAGTGACCCGAATGGTTGGCTGAGTCCCGTCCTTCCATGTACATTCTATTCAGATACACGATTGGCATCTCACCATAGAGAACCTGCAGAGACCATTGAGATGATTCCATAGATTGAGATGATTCCATAGACTGAGATGATTCCATAGACTGAGATGATTCCATAGACTGAGATGACTCCATAGACTGAGATGATTCCATAGACTGAGATGACTCCATAGACTGAGATGACTCCATAGACACGTTGAGATGACTCCATAGACTGAGATGACTCCATAGACCGAGATGACTCCATAGACCGAGATGACTCCATAGACCGAGATGACTCCATAGACCGAGATGACTCCATAGACTGAGATGATTCCATAGATTGAGATGATTCCATAGACTGAGATGATTCCATAGACTGAGATGACTCCATAGACTGAGATGACTCCATAGACTGAGATGACTCCATAGACTGAGATGACTCCATAGACTGAGATGATTCCATAGATTGAGATGACTCCATAGACTGAGATGGCTCCATAGACACGTTGAGATGACTCCATAGACTGAGATGACTCCATAGACTGAGATGACTCCATAGACTGAGATGACTCCATAGACTGAGATGATTCCATATACTGAGATGATTCCATAGACTGAGATGACTCCATAGACTGAGATGACTCCATAGACTGAGATGATTCCATAGACTGAGATGATTCCATAGACTGAGATGACTCCATAGACTGAGATGACTCCATAGACTGAGATGATTCCATAGACTGAGATGATTCCATAGACTGAGATGATTCCATAGACTGAGATGACTCCATAGACTGAGATGATTCCATAGACTGACTCCATAGACACATCCACGCCAGTCCTGATACCTGGAACTGCTTTTGTTGCCAATAGAAACCAATCAGATTCTTCTTCTCATTCCTCCATGGTAATGATGAAGCACAATTGTGTGAAACGCGTCTCCCAGACTGTGTATTGGGGTTTTCTGATGTCATCTTGGTGATTAGAATACAGACAGACGCCAAGGAACGTTCAATCCGTGCGACTCGTGAAATGTGATTCTTCATATAAATATTTCTTTGTTATTGAGATCAGAAAATGTATAAAATAAATCTCTGTACAGGAATTCTGGGAAATCTCGTGTCTGGATTATTGATTATTAGCAAATGGGCCGCAAGGTCCTGAATGACGCTTCACATAATAATTGCATAATAATAATGATGATTGGCCAAGCATGCTGTATGTCCCGCATGCTTGGCCAATCACAGCACGCAAAAAACGAAGAGCAATAATTGGCCAAAGCCTGGGTGTCTTTGGCCAATTTATGTCTCAGGGCTTTAGCACACGCCCCACACTATATAAGGCCGCCTGCTGGGAGCCTTGTGTTGTGTGTTGCGGCTTGTTACTGAAAGCAGTCAGAGAGACAGAGAGATTGTCTTTTTATATAGATAGATAGAGCCGGCAGGCTAGTCAGTTTAGATTTATTACAGTGTATAGAGGATATATATACATCCCAGGTGTTGTACATATATTTATACACTGTATAGCTTAGATAGATCAGTTCTTCCTAATTTACTGGCAGGCAGGTGATTGTGCTATTTACAGACGTTATCACAGGTATAGACACCCAGCAGGTACAATATTTTAATTTTTATTTAAGCATCAATAAAATCACTGCTCCTGGAGGAAAAATTCCTTTAAATATTCTAGCTGCTGGGTGTCTATAGTTTGCCTGTGAAAACGTCTTTGAGAACCCCGGTCTTGCCCCAGGGAACATGTATCAGAAGTCCTGCTCCATTGATACATGTTCCCTGGGGCAGGACCCGGGTCCCCAAACACTCCCCCTGGGGCAAGACCCGGGTCCCCAAACACTCCTCTGGGGCAGGACTCGGGTCCCCCAAACCTCCCCTGGGGCAGGACCGGGTCCCCAAACACTCCCCCTGGGGCAAGACCCAGGTCCCCAAAACTCCCCCTGGGGCAAGACTCCCCAAACCCCCTGGGGCAGGACTCGGGTCCCCAAACACTCCCCCTGGGGCAGGACCCGGGTCCCCAAACACTCCCCCTGGGGCAAGACCCGGGTCCCCAAACACTCCTCTGGGGCAAGACCCGGGTCCCCAAACACTCCTCTGGGGCAGGACCCGGGTCCCCAAACACTCCCCACTGGGGCAAGACCCGGGTCCCCAAACACTCCTCTGGGGCAGGACTCGGGTCCCCAAACACTCCCCTTGGGGCAGGACCCGGGTCCCCAAACACTCCCCCTGGGGCAAGACCCGGGTTCTCAAAGATGTTTTCCGACAATAACTTGAATATTGGTCTTTAAAATGATCGTTTTTGAATTCGAACGTTCGAGTCCCATAGACTTCAAAGGGGTTCTTAATGTTCGCACGAACGGGGGCGGTCTGTTCAACGGTTCTGGTGCGAACCGAATGCGGGGGGTGTTCGGCTCATCCCTAGTCTCCAGTCTGCCTGCTCGTCTCTCGGAACCGCCTCCGGTATGCCTCTGGTGTGACGGCATATCTGGCCTAAAGTACTTCTTTTACCAGTCCATAGTTCATAATATCCTCGTCTGGGATGTCCCTGAACGCTTCACTGGCCCGGCCAGACAATTTCCCAGACAAAACGGTGACCCATTCCTCGGTGGGCACCCGGTGTAGGGCACATTGCCATTCAAAATCAGCCAGGTACCCATCAATCTCCCCTTCAGTTTCAATGAAATTCTTCAAAGCAGCAAAATGTATCTTTCTCCTTTCAGTTGGTGTCGCTGTGACTTCTGCTGCTGCAGAACCTCTTTGCCGTAGCCAATTTGCTTCCACAGCAGCTATAACTCGGTCCCTGATCTCCGGTGGAGGGGATAGGGCCATAATGTGCCAGTCTTAGTTTAACAGCCTGGTCAAAACTTGCCTCCTCGGCAGTGGCGTCACTAGGGTTGGTGTCACCTGGTGCGGTAAAACATGGTGTCACCCCCCCCCCGTCTAGGCTGCCTAGCACCATGCAGGAAGAGTAAAGTCACGGGGCGCACTCCAAACCAGCCCCTGTAAATGATAGTATAGGACGGTATAGTGGCAGGTTAGGGTAGAATAGGGTGGTATAGTGACAGGTTGGTGTGGTATATGGCAGGTTAAGGCGGTACAGGGCAGGTTAAGGTAGTATGGGGCAGGTTGGGGTGTTATAGGGCATGTTAGGGTGGCATAGGGCAGGTTGGGGTGGTATTGGGCAAGTTAGGGTGGTACAGGAAAATGAGGGTGGGAAAGGGCAGGTTGGGGTGGTATAAGACAGGTTATAGGCACAGGGAGGCTGGGTGGTATAGGGCAGGTTGGGGTGACACAGGGCAGGCTGGGGTGGTATACAGCAGGCTGGGGTGGCACAGGGCAGACTGGGGTGGTATGGGGCAGGCTGGGGTGGTATGGGGCAGGCTGGTATGGCACTGGGCAGGCTGGGTGGTATGGAGCAGGCTGGGGTGGCACAGGACCGGCTGGGGTGGTATGGGGCAGGCTGGTATGGCACAGGGCAGGCTGGGGTGGTATACAGCAGGCTGGGGTAGCACAGGGCAGGCTGGGGTGGTATACAGCAGGCTGGGGTAGCACAGGGCAGGCTGGGGTGGTACACAGCAGGCTGGGGTGGCACAGGGCAGGCTGGGGTGGCATACAGCAGGCTGGGGTGGCACAGGGCTCCCCACAGGGATCGTTAGAGCGAGAGCAATAATTCTAGCACTAGACCTCCTCTGTAACTCTAAACATGTAACCTAAAATAAATTTAAAGCATCGCTTAGGATAGCAAAAAAAAATTGTGCTAACTTTAGTGTTTTTTTTAAATGAATTAAACGGTTTATTTCCTAAAAAAAAAGTTTGAAAAATTGCTGCGCAAATACAGTACCGTGCTAGAGCTGCACAATTAATCGTAAAAAAATTGTGATCTCGATTCAACACCCCCCCCCCCCCCCCCCCCCCTGACATCTCCAATGCAGAGTTTGCTGATTCTTTCATATAACAAGTGGAGAGACTTTCAGCTGTCAAAAGAAAATATCTGGGCAGTCTGCCAAGTTCTTAGCAGGAAACATTGGGCCAGATTCACATACAATTAGATTATCGTAGCGTTTCCCAAATACACTACGCCGCCGTATTTTACCTGGCTGTACGTGGAATCCAGGTAGATTTTGTCCAGTAAACGACGGCGGCGTAGTGTATTTCTCCCGTCGCAATCCATCTACGCGAGTAGGGGGCGTGAATCATTTAAAATAGGCGCGTTCCCGCGGCGATCGAACTGCGCATGCTCCGTTCGCAAATTTCCCGCCGTGCATTGCGCGAAAACACGTCGTTACGTCATTCGTTGTTTGAGTAGCGTCGTTTACGCACGATCCTCGTCCCGAACGAGTTACGTAAAAAATAAAAATAAAAATAAAAATCGACGCGTGAACGACGGCCATACTTAACATGGGCTACGCACCGTTAGACCAGCAAAAAGCTGGTCTAACAGTACGTAAAAAAAAAATAGACGAAAGCGATTGCGAAGACCACTCGTATCTTCGTGGATCGCCGTAAAAACACATTTGCATATCCCGACGCATGAAAACGGCGCAAACTCCTCCCAGCGGCCGCAAAAATATCGCAGCGTAGATCCGAAGGCTTACGAAGACGTAAGCCTCTCGGATCGAAGCCCGAAGCCGCCGTATCATGGTTTGAGGATTCAAACTAGTGATACGGCGCGCAAAATTTGAAATTACTCCTGTCTAACACCAGTTACACCGGCGTAATCGCTTTCTGAATCTGGGCCAATGTAGCTAAAACTTTCTTCTTAGATCAAAGGGATAAACTTCTGTGTGTAAAGAAAATATCCGACTGTCTGCCAAGTTTGTAAACAACATGAAACATTGTAACCAACCTCTTTTTTAGATCAAACTTCCGTGTGTAAATGCAAGAAATGTAACCACTTAGGGCCAGATTCAGGAAAGGTTACGCTGGCGGATCGAGTGATCCAGTGATCCGCCAGCCTAACTGTGGCTTTGAGCCGGCGTCTCTGTAACCAGAAAACAAGAAACGCCGGGTTGAAGTTCCGATGCGAGCAGCGTAACTGAGTTTCGCCATCGCATCGTTACTTCAACTTAAAAATGGCGCCGGGGGCGTTCCCGCCGATTTACGCTCAAAAAATATGTTAATGAGCGGAAATCGGCAATTCACGATCGAAATCTGGCGCGACGCAATGACGATACGACGTTTCCGGACGGGATACGCGGCGCATAGATATACCTACATGGGGTTGGAGTATCCTATGTTAGGTATAGGCGTCGTCATCGCGTCGGGAAAAAAAATAAAAACGTCGCTTGCGTAAAACGGTCATGAATGGGAATGTGACGTCATTGACGTTCATTCACAGATTTTGGAGCATGCGCACGGGGATGTTTTGACACTCGACGCATGCGCAGTACGTTGGCGGCGGGATCGCGCGTAGTTAGCATACTACACGCCCCATACCCGCTACATTTGAATTCCGCCGGCTCATTTGTGATGCGCTGCCGCAACTTTAGGAGCAAGTGCTTCGTGAATGACAGCACTTGCTCCTAAAATTTCGGCAGCGCAACGCAAATCAGAAGCGTTACTCCAGAGCAAAGATGCTCTGGAATACGTGAATCTGGCCCTTAAAGTCCAACACTTGTTTAAGTTAAAAAGCAATATTTTTTGCTAGAAAATTACTTGGGACCGCCAAACATTATATTGCTTTTGGAAGAGACAAAAATGGGAATTGCTGCAATATTTTATGTCACGCTGCATTTCCCCACTTCAATGAATAATAAAAACCATAAAAACAAAACAGTAAAGTTGCCCATTTTTTTTTTCATTTCATTTTAATCGTGAGAGAATCGTCATCTATCATCTAAGCAAAAAAAATGCAGTTGTCATTTTCGCCAGAATCGTGCAGCTCTATACCGTACAACATAAAAAGTTACAAAGACCACCATAGAGTCATTTTCTAGAAAAAAACAAATGATGATTTTTTTTCTCAGTCTGCTGCAGTGTGTCAGCTTGTATTTATACTGGCCGCTCTGTATGTAGCTTCTGACAGGCTGTGCAAGCACCCCCGTATCTCCGGAACCATAAATGATAGCCATCCCATATTTTTACTGGTGGTGGGGTAGGTCTTCAACTGCCTACCCCCCAAATGTGGGGTTTATGTGACCTCTGGTCGTCGAGCTACAACCCCCGAACTCAATCTTTTTTTTTTTAAGATTTTTTTTTTTTTTGGGCAAATGGGGCCTGGAGCTGCACCCCCCTAGCAACGCCTCTGCTCCTCGGGTGTCCTGTCTGTTATGCTGGGCCTTTCCGTTATGTTGGGTCTTTCAGCTCCATCCATTTGGAAAAGTTCTGTTACCGGGAAAAGTCCAGAGAAGGAACCCCCCCCCCCTCCCCCCAGGAGATGGACAGAGAAACTGACAGGCCCCGTACACACGGCAGAGAACCTCGACGGGCAGAACACATCGTTCCGCCCGTCGAGGTTCTCTCCCGGCCGTCGAATTCGGCGACCCGCCCGTCGGGAATGGCAACCAGTCATTTATCCCGAGGGGCCGTCGAGGAAATAGAGAGCGTGCTCTCTATTTCGGCTCGACGGGCTTCCCGACGGGAAGCTCGCCGAGACCGTACACACGGCCGAGGTCCTCGCTGGAATGTGCATTCCAGCGAGGTTCTCGCTGGTTTTCAGCGAGAACCTCGGCCGTGTGTACGGCGCCACAGAGGTTCTAACCCCTCGCCACTCCATCCATAAAATATCCCCTTCAGTTTTCAGACTGGCCTGGAATCTGCATCTATGGGAAGGTCCCTCGGGGGACGACTCTGCGGGAGATTTACTAACACTGGAGAGAATGTGGTGCAGAGGAGCCAATCAGATTCTGACTTCAGCTTCTTCAGTGAAGCTTTGGCAATAACTCCCGCAAGCTGATTGGTTCCTCTGTAGAGCTGCGCCAGATTCTTTGTGCTCCGGTTTTATTAAAACTCCAACATCTGTAGCCCATCCCCCGCTGGTGAATAGCGACCCCCCCCCCCTGCACAGCCAGTCACACCGCATTTCCATGGAAACAGTCCATGACTTTGTATTTTATTATTGGAGGGATAATGAACTCGGATTGGGATCGGTTACATAATATAAATATATTCCGGGATAGAAGGAGGCCTGGCTCCGCCCCCTGACATTGGACGCTGTTTGCTCAGCCGTGTGACATCCGGATCAATGGGGTCCCTGAACCTTCCCTCTGAAGATGTTTGCTCTCAGGGGCGACACTCTGCAATCATAAAGAAAGTCAAACAGTTCTGGGAAGAGTCTCTATGGGGGAGGGGGTGTGTGGAATACGATCGTTCTTCCATAGCGCCTGTTCTCGCCAAGAGGAACCCCTGAAATAATTTCCAGGTCTCTGGGGACCCCGGGGTAAGATTAGTGGGGGGCAATTGGAAACCTTACATTGGGGGCAGTAATTGAGAAGAATGCACCCCCCCCAGGGGTGGTCAGAATTACCCTTGTTGTCATCATGCCATTGGTTCTGTCAGGTGGACCGGAACCATCAGATAAGAAGTCGGTGCAGCTGGAGAATGAGAAAGGTGGGACTCTATCCCCAAACCTTAGAGGGGAACTCCGGCCACAAATATTCCATTCATTATTCATTTATTTTATGAAATTATTTTTGGGCTCTAAATACACCCCTCCCCCTCTCCTTCCTGTGTCCACCACATGATGCTGCCACCACCATGTTTCACAGTGGGGATGGTGTGTTTAGGGGGATGTGCAGTGTTAGTTTTCCCCACACATAGCAATTTGGTGTCATGTGACCAGAGCACCTCCTTCCACATGTTTGCTGTGTCCCCTCCCCCACATGTTTGCTGTGTCCCATCCCCCACATGTGTGCTGTGTCCCCTCCCCCACATGTTTGCTGTGTCCCCTCCCCCACATGTGTGCTGTGATGTAAGGGGATGTAGCGTGATGTAGCGTAATGTAGCGGGATGTACTGTGATGTAGCGTGATGTAACGGGATGTAGCGGGATGTAGCGTGATGTAGCGGTATGTAGCATGATGTAGCGCGATGTAGCGTGATTTAGTGTGTTGTAGCGTGATGTAGCGTGTTGTAGCGTGATGTAGCGGGATGTAGCGTGATGTAACGGGATGTAGCGTGATGTAGCGGGATGTAGCGTGATGTAACGGGATGTAGCGTGATGTAGCGTGATGTAGCGTGTTGTAGCGTGTTGTAGTGTGATGTAGCGGGATGTAGCGGGATGTAGCGTGATGTAACGGGATGAAGCGTGATGTAGCGGTATGTAGCGTGATGTAACGGGATGTAGCGGTATGTAGCATGATGTAGCGTGATGTAGCGTGATGTAGCGGGATGTAGCGGGATGTAGCGTGATCTAGCGTGATGTAGCGTGATGTAGCGGGATGTAGCGGTATGTAGCGTGATGTAGCGGGATGTAGCGGGATGTAGCGGGATGTAGCGGTATGTAGCGTGATGTAGCGGGATGTAGCGGTATGTAGCGTGATGTAGCGGGATGTAGCGTGATGTAACGGGATGTAGCGTGATGTAGCGTGATGTAGCGGTATGTAGCATGATGTAGCGCGATGTATCGTGATTTAGCGTGTTGTAGCGTGATGTAGCGTGTTGTAGCGTGATGTAGCGGGATGTAGCGTGATGTAACGGGATGTAGCGCGATGTAGCGGGATGTAGTGTGATGTAACGGGATGTAGCGTGATGTAGCGTGATGTAGCGTGTTGTAGCGTGTTGTAGTGTGATGTAGCGGGATGTAGCGGGATGTAGCGTGATGTAACGGGATGAAGCGTGATGTAGCGGTATGTAGCGTGATGTAACGGGATGTAGCGGTATGTAGCGTGATGTAGCGTGATGTAGCGTGATGTAGCGGGATGTAGCGGGATGTAGCGTGATCTAGCGTGATGTAGCGTGATGTAGCGGGATGTAGCGGTATGTAGCGTGATGTAGCGGGATGTAGCGGGATGTAGCGGTATGTAGCGTGATGTATCGGGATGTAGCGGGATGTAGCGTGATGTAGCATGATGTAGCGGTATGGTATGTAGCGTGATAGCGGATGTAGCGTGATGTAGCGGTGAAGCGGGATGTAGCGTGATGTAGCGTGAGCGTGATGTAGCGGGATGTAGCGTGATGTAGCGGGATAGCGGGTAGCGTGATGGGATGTAGCGTGATGTAGCGGGATGTAGCGGGATGTAGGGATGTAGCGTGACGTGGTGTAGCGGGATGTAGCGTGATGTAGGGATGCGGGATGTAGCGTGATGTGCGGGATGTAGCGTGATGTAGCGTATGTAGCGTGATGTAGCGGGATGTAGGGATGTAGCGTGATGTAGGGATGTAGCGTGATGTAGCGTGATAGCGTATGTACGTAGCGGTGTAGCGGTATGATGTAGCGTGATGTAGCGTGATGTAGCGGGATGTAGCGTGATGTAGCGGGATGTAGCGTGATGTAGCGTGATGTAGCGGGATGTAGCGGGATGTAGCGTGATGTAGCGTGATGTAGCGTGATGTAGCGGGATGTAGCGTGATGTAGCGTGATGTAGCGGGATGTAGCGTGATGTAGCGGGATGTAGCGTGATGTAGCGTGATGTAGCGTGATGTAGCGGGATGTAGAGTGATGTAGCGTGATGTAGCGTGATGTAGCGGGATGTAGCGGGATGTAGCGGGATGTAACGGGATGTAGCAGGATGTAGCGGGATGTAGCGGGATGTAGCGGGATGTAACGGGATGTAGCAGGATGTAGCGGTATGTAGCGGGATGTAGCGTGATGTAACGGGATGTAGCGTGATGTAGCGTGATGTAGCGGGATGTAGCGTGATGTAGCGTGATGTAGCGTGATGTAGCGTGATGTAGCGGGATGTAGCGGGATGTAGCGTGATGTAGCGTGATGTAGCGGGATGTAGCGGGATGTAGCGGGATGTAGCGTGATGTAGCGGGATGTAGCGGGATGTAGCGGGATGTAGCGGGATGTAGCGGGATGTAGCGGGATGTAGCGGGATGTAGCGGGATGTAGCGGTATGTAGCGGGATGTAGCGTGATGTAACGGGATGTAGCGTGATGTAGCGGGATGTAGCGTGATGTAGCGTGATGTAGCGTGATGTAGCGTGATGTAGCGTGATGTAGCGGGATGAAGCGGGATGTAGCGTGATGTAGCGGTATGTAGCGTGATGTAGCGGGATGTAGCGTGATGTAGCGTGATGTAGCGGGATGTAGCGTGATGTAGCGTGATGTAGCGTGATGTAGCGGGATGAAGCGGGATGTAGCATGATGTAGCGTGATGTAGCGGGATGAAGCGGGATGTAGCGTGATGTAGCGTGATGTAGCGGTATGTAGCGTGATGTAGCGGGATGTAGCGTGATGAAGCGTGATGTAGCGGGATGTAGCGTGATGTAGCGTGATGTAGCGGGATGTAGCGTGATGTAGCGTGATGTAGCGGGATGTAGCGTGATGTAGCGTGATGTAGCGGGATGAAGCGGGATGTAGCGTGATGTAGCGTGATGTAGCGGGATGTAGCGTGATGTAGCGGGATGAAGCGGGATGTAGCGTGATGTAGCGGTATGTAGCGTGATGTAGCGGGATGTAGCGTGATGTAGCGTGATGTAGCGGGATGTAGCGTGATGTAGCGTGATGTAGCGTGATGTAGCGGGATGAAGCGGGATGTAGCGTGATGTAGCGTGATGTAGCGTGATGTAGCGGGATGTAGCGTGATGAAGCGTGATGTAGCGGGATGTAGCGTGATGTAGCGTGATGTAGCGGGATGTAGCGTGATGTAGCGTGATGTAGCGGGATGTAGCGTGATGTAGCGGGATGTAGCGTGATGTAGCGTGATGTAGCGGGATGTAGCGGGATGTAGCGTGATGTAGCGGGATGTAGCGGGATGTAGCGGGATGTAGCGTGATGTAGCGGGATGTAGCGTGATGTAGCGGGATGTAGCGTGATGTAGCGGGATGTAGCGTGATGTAGCGTGATGTAGCGTGATGTAGCGTGATGTAGCGGGATGTAGCGTGATGTAGCGTGATGTAGCGTGATGTAGCGTGATGTAGCGGGATGTAGCGTGATGTAGCGGGATGTAGCGTGATGTAGCGGGATGTAGCGTGATGTAGCGGGATGTAGCGTGATGTAGCGGGATGTAGCGTGATGTAGCGTGATGTAGCGTGATGTAGCGTGATGTAGCGTGATGTAGCGGGATGTAGCGTGATGTAGCGTGATGTAGCGTGATGTAGCGTGATGTAGCGTGATGTAGCGGGATGTAGCGTGATGTAGCGGGATGTAGCGTGATGTAGCGGGATGTAGCGTGATGTAGCGGGATGTAGCGTGATGTAGCGTGATGTAGCGTGATGTAGCGTGATGTAGCGGGATGTAGCGTGATGTAGCGGGATGTAGCGGGATGTAGCGTGATGTAGCGTGATGTAGCGGGATGTAGCGTGATGTAGCGGGATGTAGCGTGATGTAGCGTGATGTAGCGGGATGTAGCGGGATGTAGCGTGATGTAGCGGGATGTAGCGTGATGTAGCGTGATGTAGCGGGATGTAGCATGATGTAGCGTGATGTAGCGTGATGTAGCGGGATGTAGCGTGATGTAGCGTGATGTAGCGGGATGTAGCATGATGTAGCGGGATGTAGCGGGATGTAGCGGGATGTAGCGTGATGTAGCGGGATGTAGCGTGATGTAGCGTGATGTAGCGGGATGTAGCGGGATGTAGCGGGATGTAGCGTGATGTAGCGTGATGTAGCGTGATGTAGCGGGATGTAGCGTGATGTAGCGTGATGTAGCGGGATGTAGCGTGATGTAGCGTGATGTAGCGGGATGTAGCGTGATGTAGCGGGATGTAGCGGGATGTAGCGTGATGTAGCGGGATGTAGCGTGATGTAGAGTGATGTAGCGGGATGTAGCGTGATGTAGCGTGATGTAGCGTGATGTAGCGGGATGTAGCGGGATGTAGCGTGATGTAACGGGATGTAGCGTGATGTAGCGTGATGTAGCGGGATGTAGCGTGATGTAGCGGGATGTAGCGGGATGTAGCGTGATGTAGCGGGATGTAGCGTGATGTAGCGTGATGTAGCGGGATGTAGCGGGATGTAGGGGGATGTAGCGTGATGTAACGGGATGTAGCGTGATGTAGCGTGATGTAGCGTGATGTAGCGGGATGTAGCGTGATGTAGCGTGATGTAGCGGGATGTAGCGGGATGTAGCGTGATGTAGCGGGATGTAGCGTGATGTAGCGTGATGTAGCGGGATGTAGCGGGATGTAGCGGGATGTAGCGTGATGTAGCGTGATGTAGCGGGATGTAGCGGGATGTAGCGTGATGTAACGGGATGTAGCGTGATGTAGCGTGATGTAGCGGGATGTAGCGTGATGTAGCGGGATGTAGCGGGATGTAGCGTGATGTAGCGGGATGTAGCGTGATGTAGCGTGATGTAGCGGGATGTAGCGTGATGTAGCGGGATGTAGCGTGATGTAGCGTGATGTAGCGGGATGTAGCGTGATGTAGCGTGATGTAGCGGGATGTAGCGTGATGTAGCGTGATGTAGCGGGATGTAGTGGGATGTAGCGTGATGTAGCGGGATGTAGCTGTATGTAGCGTGATGTAGCAGGATGTAGCGTGATGTAGCGGGATGTAGCGTGATGTAGCGGGATGTAGCGTGATGTAGCGTGATGTAGCGGGATGTAGCGTGATGTAGCGTGATGTAGCGGGATGTAGCGGGATGTAGCGGGATGTAGGGGGATGTAGCATGATGTAGCGGGATGTAGCGTGATGTAGCGGGATGTAGCGTGATGTAGCGTGATGTAGCGGGATGTAGCGTGATGTAGCGGGATGTAGCGTGATGTAGCGGGATGTAGCGGAATGTAGAGGGATGTAGCGGGATGTAGCGGGATGTAGCGTGATGTAGCGGGATGTAGCGTGATGTAGCGGGATGTAGCGGGATGTAGCGGGATGTAGCGTGATGTAGCGTGATGTAGCGGGATGTAGCGGGATGTAGCGGGATGTAGCGTGATGTAGCGGGATGTAGAGGGATGTAGCGGGATGTAGCGGGATGTAGCGTGATGTAGCGTGATGTAGCGGGATGTAGCGGGATGTAGCGGGATGTAGCGTGATGTAGCGGGATGTAGCGGAATGTAGAGGGATGTAGCGGGATGTAGCGGGATGTAGCGTGATGTAGCGGGATGTAGCGGGATGTAGCGGGATGTAGCGTGATGTAGCGTGATGTAGCGGGATGTAGCGGGATGTAGCGGGATGTAGCGTGATGTAGCGGGATGTAGAGGGATGTAGCGGGATGTAGCGGGATGTAGCGTGATGTAGCGGAATGTAGAGGGATGTAGCGGGATGTAGCGGGATGTAGCGTGATGTAGCGGGATGTAGCGTGATGTAGCGGGATGTAGCGTGATGTAGCGTGATGTAGCGGGATGTAGCATGATGTAGCGTGATGTAGCGTGATGTAGCGGGATGTAGCGTGATGTAGCGTGATGTAGCGGGATGTAGCATGATGTAGCGGGATGTAGCGGGATGTAGCGGGATGTAGCGTGATGTAGCGGGATGTAGCGTGATGTAGCGTGATGTAGCGGGATGTAGCGGGATGTAGCGGGATGTAGCGTGATGTAGCGTGATGTAGCGTGATGTAGCGGGATGTAGCGTGATGTAGCGTGATGTAGCGGGATGTAGCGTGATGTAGCGTGATGTAGCGGGATGTAGCGTGATGTAGCGGGATGTAGCGGGATGTAGCGTGATGTAGCGGGATGTAGCGTGATGTAGAGTGATGTAGCGGATGTAGCGTGATGTAGCGTGATGTAGCGTGATGTAGCGGGATGTAGCGGGATGTAGCGTGATGTAACGGGATGTAGCGTGATGTAGCGTGATGTAGCGGGATGTAGCGTGATGTAGCGGGATGTAGCGGGATGTAGCGTGATGTAGCGGGATGTAGCGTGATGTAGCGTGATGTAGCGGGATGTAGCGGTGTAGGGTAGGATGTAGCGTGATGTAACGGATGTAGCGTGATGTAGCGTGATGTAGCGTGATGTAGCGGGATGTAGCGTGATGTAGCGTGATGTAGCGGGATGTAGCGGATGTAGCGTGATGTAGCGGGATGTAGCGTGATGTAGCGTGATGTAGCGGGATGTAGCGGATGTAGCGGGATGTAGCGTGATGTAGCGTGATGTAGCGGGATGTAGCGGGATGTAGCGTGATGTAACGGGATGTAGCGTGATGTAGCGTGATGTAGCGGGATGTAGCGTGATGTAGCGGGATGTAGCGGGATGTAGCGTGATGTAGCGGATGTAGCGTGATGTAGCGTGATGTAGCGGGATGTAGCGTGATGTAGCGGGATGTAGCGTGATGTAGCGTGATGTAGCGGATGTAGCGTGATGTAGCGTGATGTAGCGTGATGTAGCGTGATGTAGCGGGATGTAGTGGATGTAGCGTGATGTAGCGGGATGTAGCTGTATGTAGCGTGATGTAGCAGTAGATTGTAGCGTGATGTAGCGGGATGTAGCGGGATGTAGCGGGATGTAGCGTGATGTAGCGTGATGTAGCGGGATGTAGCGTGATGTAGCGTGATGTAGCGGGATGTAGCGGGATGTATAGCGGATGTAGGGATGTAGCATGATGTAGCGGGATGTAGCGTGATGTAGCGGGATGTAGCGGGATGTAGCGGATGTAGCGTGATGTAGCGGATGTAGCGGATGTAGCGGGATGTAGCGGGATGTAGCGTGATGTAGCGGGATGTAGAGGATGTAGCGGGATGTAGCGGGATGTAGCGTGATGTAGCGTGATGTAGCGGGATGTAGCGGGATGTAGCGGGATGTAGCGTGATGTAGCGGGATGTAGCGGAATGTAGAGGGATGTAGCGGAATGTAGCGGGATGTAGCGTGATGTAGCGGGATGTAGCGGGATGTAGCGGGATGTAGCGTGATGTAGCGTGATGTAGCGGGATGTAGCGGGATGTAGCGGGATGTAGCGTGATGTAGCGGGATGTAGAGGGATGTAGCGGGATGTAGCGGGATGTAGCGTGATGTAGCGGAATGTAGAGGGATGTAGCGGGATGTAGCGGGATGTAGCGTGATGTAGCGGGATGTAGCGGAATGTAGAGGGATGTAGCGGGATGTAGCGGGATGTAGCGTGATGTCTCCCGATATCCCGGTGTGCCAGTCCAGCCCTGCATCCATGTAGTAGAAGAGCCGCCTGACTGCATCCAATGGGGAAGTGTTGGGTGTGACATCCGGTTAGATGGATTTGGGAAATCTAAAGGAAGATTGTAAAATGTGTGACCAGCTTGGGAATCACCACAGAAATCTAAATTTCTATTTATGTTACAAAATGCAAAGTGAGGGAATTTGGTGTGACTTCCCTTTGGCTTCAATTCCTAAGCCCAATACTCACAGCTGGACTTTTTCTGAAAACTTTCCCAACATCACGTGGTTTTCCTGCTCTTTACCGCCACCCTTTGGTCAACTTCTGCTATTGTTGGTTGATTTTACCATTGGTTCTGGGCATGCGCGTTTGTACTTTGGACAAAAGTCCGATGGATTTGTATACACACGGTAGGACTTTTGTTGACAAAAAGTTTGTCCGTTTGCAGAACAAACTTTTGTCTGATGAAAACCGAAAAGTTTGTCTGATGGAGCGCACGCACGGTTGGATTTTTTGGAAAACGTGCTCATTTTGAAGTCTGTCCGTGTGTATGGGGCTTTACAACGTCCTTCCTTCCCAGCGGTATATCCACAGTCTGGGAGGGGAGGACATTGACCTACCTCTCCAGCACTTACCAGAGTGGGTGATGTGAGGTCACC